>VDFB02070344.1:0-59058 GCA_007258455.2 Sequoia sempervirens
AATCAAGTTCAAATTGTTTCGGTAAATCAAGAAAGTCAAGAGGGAGAGACAAGTGGAAGTGCAAAAGAAAGAACAAAACAACCAGAAGTGCAAGAGAATCCTAAAATTCTAAGGTATGTAAAGCTAAATCACTCTGAAGATCAAATTATAGGAGATAAGAATGAAGGTGTGCAAACTAGAAGAAGGATTGCAGAAGAGTATTGTCTGATTTCCAAGATTGAGCCTAACAATGTCAATGAAGCTTGTAATGATAAACACTAGATGGAATCTATGAAGGAAGAACTAATGCAAATTGAAAAGAATGATACATGGATTCTTGTTCCCAGACCTAAAGATAAAAATGTAATTGGTACTATATGGGTCTTTCAGAATAAGCTGAATGAACAAGGTGAAGTGGTTTGGAATAAAGCAAGACTAGTATGTAAAGGGTATTCACAAATGGAAGGTATTGATTTTGAAGAAACCTTTTCCCCTGTTGCCATAATTGAAGTTGTAAGGTTATTTCTTGCTTATGCTGCATATAAAAACTACAAGGTTTATCAAATGGATGTGAAGTAAAATTTTCTGAATGGTCAGTTAGAAGAAGAGGTATATGTTGAACAACCATATGGATTTCAATAGACTGATAAGGAAGACATGGTTTTCCAATTGAAGAAAACTTTGTATGGACTCAAGCAATCCCCTAGAGCCTGTTATGCTAGACTGGATAAATACTTACTAAATCTTGGATCCAATAAAGGTACTGCTGAAAACAACTTGTATTTTAAGTTGGATCATGATAAAGAGTTGATTATTGAAGTCTTTGTTGATGACACTATTTTTGGAGGTGATGATGATCTATGTATGAAGTTTGTTGATAAAATGAAAAGTGAATTTGAAATGGAGAGATGAAGTTCCTTTTGGGATTGCAAGTCACTCAATTAGGCAATGGGATTTTCATATCTCAGTCCAAATATGTGAGAGATTTGTTGAAGGAGTTTGGCATGGAAGACTCAAAGCCTGTTGGTACACCCATGGTAACTAAATGCAAGTTAAAACAGAATGATGATTCTCCTAAGGAAAATAAAAAAAGATACAGGTCAATGATTGGTGGATTGCTCTACTTAACTTAGACTAGACCTGACATCATGAATGTTGTGTGTATTGTTGCTAGATATCAAGTTGATCTGAAAGAATCTCATATAACTGCTATAAAGAGAATTTTTAGATACCTGAAAGGAACAGTTAATTTTGGGATTTGGTAACCTAAAGATGATGATCTTATCTTGAGTTCCTATATTGATGCAGATTGGGAAGGAGATGTAGATCACAAGAAAAAAACAAGTGGTGGTTCCTTCTTCATAGGGAAGAAGCTGGTGTCTTGGTTGAGTAAAAAGAAAAATTCCATTTCCCTATCTACTGCTAAGGCAGAGTATATTGCTATTGCAAATAATTGTACTCAAGTGTTATGGATGAAACTTATGCTGAAAGATAATAAAGTAGTATATGATGAGCCTATTATCATATACTGTGACAACTCAAGTGAAATAAACATATTGAAGAAGCTAGTGCTACACTCTAAGACCAAGCATATATCAATCAAGTTTCACTTCTTGAGGGAGAAAGTGAATGAGAAAGAAATCAGACTGGAGTATGTTCCTACCAAAGAATAGATTGCAGAAATTTTCACCAAGCCATTGCCAAAGGATAATTTTGATTATCTCAGAGGGATGTTAGTGGTGATTACCCCTCCTAATATGAACTAGAGATGCATTGGTTTGCATCAATCTATGCACTTCATGATCATATTTTGATCTGGATTGATGTTGTGGTGCCTGCTACTTAGGGGGAGTAGTCAGATGTGCAGATATGTGTTTCAGAGCTTGCATAGAAGGGATATTTGAAATTGATGTCAAAGGGGGAGAAGTACAATGTGAAAAATCTTTCTAGAAGAGAAGAGTCAGAACCTAAGGAGGAGTAAGTTTTGTTGTGTTGATGGTATTTTTCACATCATGTGTTGCCATCAATGCCAAAGGGCGAGATTGTTGGATGTTGTGGTTGTGTTGTTGATATGTGGTTTTCATTGATGTCAACACTATTAGCATTGCTGTATTGTAAGTTTTATATGTCGAGGATATTGAGAAAATTGTAATAAGAAGTGGTATAGGTTGTCATTGGAGAAGTGAAGTTTAGTCTATCGGTGTGATCAATACGTTGCTGATATGAGGTTGCAGACTAAAGGGTTTCTTGCTGAGTGTATCTATTTTATCCACGTCAAGTTTCAGAGATCTGACTGAAGATTTGATCAAGTTATGAAGATTTGTAATCTAACAATTTTTTTGTTACTTTAGTTTGTGTTTATGAATGAAGATCATGTGATTTCTGTAAGTTCAATTGTTGTGGATGATTCTCTAGTGTTTCATGGTGTGTGTGGATGTTTCTAGTTTGTGCTCTATCTACGCTGCATGTCCACATTGATTGTTGTGCTCGTGATCTGAGATTTTCTCTTGTGTGCTCATGTTTTTCATGTTCATGGCTAACTAGGTGTTGAAGTGTGTTGTGGATCTTCAAGGAGAAATTAATTGAAGTTTTTTTGTGTTGGAGTTGTTGATTTGGGTCTTCAGTATGTTGTGTCTGACCTTGGTTGATTCACATTAAAAATTATCTATTGTTTTGGGCCGACAATTTGTATTCATTTTATTATTTCTTTGTGGCAGACTTGAAGTGATGTAATTCTATGTTACAGATATATATAAGAGCGATTGTTTTATCATTTGGAAGTGTGCGAGTCCTATGTGCAAATACTATTTAGATCATTCAAAGGCAAAGAAGAGTGTGGAGAAGAGTGAAGGAGAGTGAAGAAGAGTGAAGAAGGTTGAAGAAGTGTTCATGTGCTTAACCAAAATTGTAATCAGGCATTAGCAGATGTTATTTTCTCAGTTCAAATATGGATGGTTGTAATTTTAATCTTTCTTTGGGTAGTGATCCCTCTTGTAATTGAACAATGAGCTCTAGGCAGTGTGTCTGAATGCATGTGCATTCCCCATTCATACTTCTTTATACTTTTAGAAGGGTATAATATTGTGGACTAACATCCATTGTGGTTTTTCCCCTAACAAGGTTTCCACATAAAAAATATTGGTGTTCTCTATGTTTTTGATGTGTTGATTTTTTATGGTTTATTGTTCATTCATCAAATCTGAGATTAAGTTAAGTTTGAAAAGTTTAAATATTCTGTGACAAATGATTCACCCCCCTCTCAGTTGTTTGTGCTTGTTTTTCCAACATGAAGTCCAAGAAAAAATGACAACTCACATAACATATACATTTTAAATTCTTTCTACATTTCTTCAGCAAACCTTTTATACATTTCATCATTTCCTCCAAATATTATATAATCAACATACACAATAAAAATAAGAATCTTTTTATTCTCTATTTTGATGTACAAATTAATGTTTGTGGTACCTTTCTTAAATTATTGTCGACATAGGTACTTGTCTAACCTTGCATACTAATCTATGGGGTTGCTTGAGACTATACATAGCCTTCTTAAGTCTGCATAGCATTTTTGGATCTACTAATAGCTAAAATCCATGAAGGTATTCTATGTACACTTCTTCTAACTCACCATATAGGAAGGTATATTTCACATCCACTTGATAAACCTTGAAGTTCTTGTGAGCAAAAAATGCTAGAAACATTTTGATGGCCTTCATTCTTTCCAATGGAGCAAATGTTTCCTCAAATTTAATTCCTTCCACTTGTGAGTATCCTTTGCATACCAGTCTTGATTTATTTCTCACAACCTCTCCATCCTCATTCAATTTGTTTTTGAATACCAATTTTGTTCCTATCACATTCTTGTCTGTGGGTCATGGAACCAATTCCCAAGTCTGATTCTTCTCAATTTCATTTATCTCTTCTTGCATTTCTTGTATCCATCCTTCATCTCTACTAGTATTGAAAAAAGTCTTTGGTGAACTATTTTTGACAATAGAGAAAAGTTCACCTATTCATTTTCTCTTGCAAATCTTCTTCTTGTCTCTACTCCTTCATTCTTATCTCCAATTATTTGATCTTTTGAATGATTCCTTTGAAAATACTTAGTAGGATTCTTGGGAACTTTCTCCTAAGTTTCCTTTTTTTCTGCAACTTCTTCTTCTTCCTCTGTGTAGGTAGATTCATAAGTCCAATGGTCTTCTACTCATGTATGGTTTGATGAAATCCTTCATCCACTCTGACATTTGCAATTTCAACAACCTTCCTCAATCTTTTTTTGTAGCATTTATAGGCTTCACTTCTGGTTGAATACCCAAGAAATATTCCTTCATCTAATCTTGAATAAAACTTTCTCAAACCTTCTTCATCTCTTATGATAGATCATTTTCTTCTAATTTTTTTGAAATATTTGACAGTTGTCAATCTCACATAGAAAACCTCATAGGGATTTTTGGTGCTATCCATTATTAGATTACATCTATGAAGGATGTAGATAGCATTATGAAATGCTTCCTTCCAATACACATCAGGAAATTTTTCTTCATTCAAAGTTATTCTTTCCATATCTTGAATGGTTCTATTCTTTATTTCCACTACTCCATTTTGTTGATGATTTCTAGTAGTATAATAATATCTTTGTATTCCATGCTCTTCATAAAATTCTTCAAATTCACTTGATACAAAGACACCACCTCTATCACACCTTAAAAACTTGATTATAACATTCATTTCCTTTTCAACCATTGAATTAAAGATCTTAAATCTACAAAAAGATTTTAATTTTTCTTTCAAGAAAGTAACCCATGTCATTCCAGAGAAATCATCAATAAGTAATATGAAACACCTTTCAGCTTGAAGAATATTTTTCCTAATTAGTCTGTATAGATTAGTATGAATTAATTCTAAAAGTTTTATAGTAGAATATTCTTTGGTCTTAAACTTTATCCTTGTCTACTCCCCATTCTAACATTCTCTGCACATGGTACTTGTACGCTTGACAATCCTTGACATTCTTTCACTACATGCATGGTGTTGATCTTCACAAGGTTATCAAAGTTGATGTGTCCCATCCTCTTATGCCACAACTAGAATTCATTTATTTTTCCTAGAAGACAACTTCTTCCATTCACACACTTAAGATTGTATAACTTTCCTTCAATCCTTGAGCCTTCTGCCACCAATCTTCCAGATTTTTCCTTTCTGATTTCACATCCTTGCTCATTAAATAAGAGATTGTATCCTTTTCCACACATCTAAATTACACTAAGAATATTGTGCTTGAGACCTTCAATAGACAAAACATCTTAGGTCTTAGATTTTCCATCAATACAAGTACAGTTCCCTTTCCATAGATCTTTGTTGATGAATTATCTCCAAAATTTATCAAATCACCATTCTACTTAACCAACTTGATGAACTCGCTTTTGTCACCAGTTATGTGACTTGAACACCCACTATCAATTATCTAGATATTTGATTATCCCTAAGCATGAAATTCTATTTGAAAAACCATTTAATTTTCTTTGCTCATTTCCTTGACTTGCTCAACATCATTTTCCTTTTGAATTTTTGATTTTGCAAAGTCACTTTTGCAAAAAATTTCTATATGCCCAATGTTATTTTAGATCTAACATGTTGCATTGAAATTCACCATAGAAGTAAGATAATTTATAATGAAATAAAGGTGGGAGGATCCAATTAAGGACCACCCAACCTTGCAACCTAGACTACCAAATCCATGCTCACACAGGTATGCAACGAAAATTAACTAATCCACAGAAAGATAAAAGACATTCATAAACACTGGACACAAGATTTATCCTGGGAAAACCCTAATAGGGAAAAACCTACCCTTCAAAGATCATTCCACATTATATTAAATCTCAAAACACATTACATATGCCTCTAGGGCTTATAGATTCTAGGTCATAGCCCAGGGATTACAAATAATTCATACAACAACAATTTTTCATCAACTTTGTTCTCCTTCTCTACACTCTCTCTGCTCTGAGATTCTTTCGGATTAGAATAAATCATTGTTCTTCATACTTCACACTATTGAGCACCTTGTCGATCTATCTCCCTCTTCCTGTTGTAACAAATCCTCTCTTTTCTCTTTATATCATCCACAAATCATTTAACTCTCAACATGTCGGCCCAATTACAATAGCTAGTAAAATAATTTTCCAACTCAAATAGGTTGGCCCCAAACAATAACAACTTGCAATGTGAATCAACCAAGGTCAGCCAAAACAAATCTAGGACCCAAAACAACCTCCTCGATCATGAAACACCTTCAAAGATTACTCCTCGAAGATCCACAACATGCCACAACACCCTGTCAGCCAAGAACATGGAAAACATCAACTCTCAAAAGAAAATCACAAATTGCGGGCACATAGATCAATGTGGACCAACAACACATGAATGGAAACATCCACAAGCCTCATGAATCATGACTGAAACATCCAAAACAACTCCAATTACTGGAATCACATCATCTTCCCTCAAGAACACCAACCGGAATAACCAAACAACTGTCGGCACAGAGATCTTCACAACTCAATCAATCCTTCATGCGGATCCCTAAACCTTAACATGGTAAAAATAGGTACCCTCAATGACAAACCCTTTAATCCACAACCTCAGATCATCAACATACTGGGCTAGCCATGTTGTTGGCTAAACTGAACTTTATTGTCAACTGCCTCAATTTTTGAATGCTTATGAATTCCCCTGCATAAGACTCTCGGGGTAATTTGAAAAGTGAGCCTCTTCACTTTGGTCCATACTGTATCAAATCCATTTTTTTCTCCTTAAATGGGTTCGGAAATATGTCCACAAATACTTGCAACTAAATCAAGTTCATAGTTTTGTTCAAGTCCACCCTGCAAACTACCTCAAGCTCTCCAAGGTTTGACATTCTACTTGTAGGCCTTGCACTGCCTCACTGGTCGACGATCTGAGCAAGCCCGCCCTGCAAGTTGCCTTTGGTTCTTCATCTTGTCATGGTCAAGGTTTGGCGATCTACTTGCAAGCCTTGCACTACCTCACTGGTCGGCGGTCTGAGCAAGCGTTCCCCATAAGTTTTTTGAAGATCAATTCCTTCATTCACATTTACTTTGCAATGATACATAAAATTTCTCCTTAAGATCAATTCTTCACCTTCTTCCGATTCCAAAAGGAAATTTGATTCCTCCAAAGGTTCCCATTCCTCTAGATAAATTAATTTAGGCTCTTCTTCACCTACACAAACTATCTCTGGATCTTTTATTACTACTCCTTCATTAGCTTCTCTGACATCAGGTTCTTGATGACACTCAACACTTGATTCTTTCTTCCTCCAAACTCCTCTATGCTCTGCATAAGGTCTTCTTTCTCTACATCTCGATCCATGTTTTCCTCCAACATATGAGTTCTTCCATCTATACAATCTTCTAAGCACACAAGTAACATGTTTCCACTCTGCTCCATCAATCTGTCCATAATCCATCTACTAACAATCTTTCATAGGATTTCTTCTTCTCATCTTATCCCAACACATCTTCTCAGAATGATTCCTTAATCCACATAACTTACAAGGATATAAATCCCAACACAATTTATTTTCATGTCCATACCTATTACAATGTGAACAATACATACCTTCTCTTCTCTAATTCAAACTTGCAATATTCTTACGTTTTTCATATCCAAGGCCTTCACTTTTTGATCTCATTACCAACTCAATAGGTTTTGTAACTCCTTGCTGCTACTTTCCCAATCCTTTCCTTTCATATCCCATTCATTGCATGATTTTGAAACCAATACCATCGCCAACAATTGTAGGCTTAATTACCTTGTTATCTTCAACTTCACCTATAGAAACTTCTGCAACATCACACAAATCATTAGTATCACAAGAAACATCACAACATTCAGGCTTAGATCTTAGATTCTCATTCTCCTTCTAGCATGCAATAAGTGACTACTCCAACTGATCAACATGTTCCTTCAAGATAGATATTTCCTTCTTCTGCAAACTGTTCTCCTTATTCATCCCTTTCAAAATTTCGTCCAGATCTCTATTCCTCTTTTCCAACCTCTTAAACAACTTGAATCCTTTTGCAAATTCTATTTTAAGATCCTCAAACATATCCAGTTCAGCTTTTAGTTCTTCATTTCTCTCCCTCTATTTTGCATTACACTTATTGATTTCACACAACTCTTCCTCCAAAGTGTCCCTTTCGCACATTAGGGTTTCATTTTCCTTCTTCATCCTCTTCCCACTCTTCCCCATTGAAATAAATTAGATAAACAACCAAATATTGCCTCGATCTCTCCTCTAGGGTTTCACACTTCTTTCAACACTATCTTCCTTCCTAATAGATCCACAATCAGCAAACAGACATGCAACCAAATATGATACCATATGATGCAGTCAAGGTGGGAGGATCCAATTAAGTTCTATCCAACCTTACAGCCTAGACTACCAACTCCATGATCACATAGGTATGCAACGGAAATTAACAGCTAATCCACATAAAGATAAAAGACATTCATAAACATTGGACACAAGATTTACCCTAGGAAAGCCCTAACAGGGAAAAACCCAACCTTCAAAGGTCATTCCACATTATATTAAATCTCAAAACACATTACATATGCCTCTAGGGCTTACAGATTCTAGGCCACAACCCAAGGATTACAAATAATTCATACACCAACAATTTTCCATCAACTTTATTCTCCTAATCCATACTCTCTCTACTCTGAGATTCTTCTAGATCAGAATACTTCATCACTATGCTTCATAATTCACACTATCGAGCACCTTTTCGATCTATCTCCCTCTTCCTGTCGTAACAAATCCTCTATTTTCTATTTATATCATCCTTGAATCATTTAACTCTCAACATGTTGGCCCAATTACAATGGCTAGTAAAATAACTTGCCAACTCAAATAGGTCAGCCCCAAACAATAAGAACTTACAATGTGAATCAACCAAGGTCAGCCACAAAAAATCCAGGACCCACAACAACCTCCTCAATCATGAAACACCTTCAAAGATTACTCCTCGAAGATCCACAACACGCCACAATGCCCTATCGGCCAACAACATGGAAAACATCAACTCTCAAAAGAAAATCACCAATTGTGGGCACACAGATCAATGTGGACCAATAACGCACGATCTAGAAACATCCACGAGCCTCATGAATCATGAATGAAATATCTACAACTCCAGTTACTGGAATTGCATCATCTTCCCTCAGGAACACCAACCAGAATAACCAAACAACTTTTGGCACACAAATCTTCACAACTCGATCAATCCTTCATGCGAATCCCTAAAACTTAACATGGTTAAACTAGGTACCCTCAACGACAAACCCTTTAATCAACAACCTTAGATCATCAACATATTGGGCTAGCCATGCTGTTGGCTAAACTGAACTTCACTGTCAATTGCCTCAATTTCTAAATGCTTCTAGATGCCCCTGCATCAATTTATACTCACAAAAAAATTTCTATCCATTTTATATTTTCACTCTATAGCTTTATGTCCATACTTATTGCAAAAAAAATGCATGATTTAACTTGTTTGTGGAGGGTCTTCTTATATGATAAGATCCTTCTTTAGGTTTGATATCAACTTCCTAAATTCCAAATGTAGCTTTCTCCAACTCCTTTTTGATTGATGAGATCTCCTTCTCAATCTTTTTACATTCACTTATTTTGGATTCAATGAGGTCATTTTTCCTTTTGTTCTCTTTCCTTGCACATTCAAGATCTTCTAGAGTAGAAATAAGTTCACCTTCAAAATTAGCTTCACCTTCTTCTTCATCTAGATATTTTCTTGAACTTCCAAGTATCATAGAGGCCATGAATAAGGATTAATATCCACCATCTTTTGATGTACAGCGGCCTCCTTCATTTGAGGAGTAGTATTCTTCTATGGTGAGAATATTCTTCTTGAAATTTTTTCTCTTGAAATCCTTGTTGCTACTTTCATTTTCCTTAAAGGGTCATTTAGAAGCATAGTGACCAATTCTACAATAGTTAAAGAATTTGAATGGTAAATTACCTTGTATTTGTTTGATCCTTTCTTCATCTTCCTCACAAAGTTTTCTTCTTCTTCCTCAAAATCACTAAGTGATCCAAACACATCTTATTTCTTCACAACTTTGAATGCAACTTATCTCTTGTATTTACTTTGAAATTCATTCCTCATTTCATAGGTTGTGAGGGATCCAAACAACTCTTCCATGGTAATATTTTTCAGATCCTTGGCTTCTTCAATAGAAGAAACTTTCAAGTCAAACCTTTGGGGGAGAGTTCTAAAAAATTCCTTCACCACTATAGTGTCAATTATGTCTTTTCTAAGACCTCTCCTTCCATTCATATCTTCATCTACCCAAAGCAAATAGCTCACTATGTTCTCCTCCTCTTTCATCTTTAGGTTCTCAAACAATATCTAGTAATATTGTAGCTTTGATTTCTTCACACTATAATTTACTTCATATAGATTTTGAGCTTATCCCATATCTCATTTGCAATCTTACATTGTACCACCTTAAAAAAATAAAAATTTGATAACCCACTTAGGATAGCATTATTTTCTTTAGAATTGTTCTCATGAGCACTTTTTCCATTTGGATCAGTGGTAGGATCAGTAGGTTCAATATAATCATATTTGGAAATTCTCCAAACATTATAACCAAGAGATGTGGGATAGGAATCCATACTCACACTATAGAAGGCATAGTTATTTCCATCAAATTGTAGTACCTTAGAAGAGGACTCCTATGCCATATTTTCTAAACAACATCTACCTTCAACTATTAAGTTGCACCAAGGATCTCATTTATGATGCCAATTGTTAGAACACAAAGATAAAATAAGAGGGAGGGGGTGAATCAATATATCCCTCAAACCATTTCAATTTAACATATCTAACTTAACAATCAAAACATATAATTGTCTTAATCAAATAACATGTGCAAAAATTAAAATAATAGAACCACAATACTAGAATTACATGGAAAACCCAACAAGGGAAAATACCACTGTGAGAAAAGGTGCTTGGAGCTACTATCTAAATCTAGCCTCACAAATGAATCAACAGTTATAATTGGGTTTAAGGTATTTAACCTAAGGAATTTTACAACTCCCTTCTCAACACTTACAGAATGAGGTTGCACCCTCAGAATACAACACTTTGATGAATCTGATGATTAATCACAATCACAACACTTCTACTACATTTGAATCACTACCTTTGACACTTATGTACTTATTTTGGCTCACTTCCTCTAGCATTCATACTTTAAATTTTTCCTTTGTCCCATTACCTTCAAATCTCACACTTGAACTTGTACCTTTTAGTCACTATCTCCAAAAATGACTCACATGCTTTGGGTCAGCTCACTGCCTTTTGCAAACCATTTTTACTCTTCTTCTTTTGGCTTGCTGTCTCTAGAATGCATGAAAAACTTTACTACAAATTCACACACATTAATTTTCCTTTAACACACTGATGTTAGCAAATTACATTAATCACACATTAAATATTTATACACTTGATCTTTCATCCATACCTTCCATAAGCTTCAAAAAATTTCTCCTTGTCAACCATCCTAAAATGCATGAACATGAAACATGCAATGGCCATATTGTGTCAGCTCAAAACCATTTGCAGGAAAGGGAAATTCAATACGGTCCAAGTCAAGAGATAAGCAAGACCTAATTCAAATCATCATGCATTCCCATGTAAACACACAACACAAAAACTAGGAGTAAACAACTTATGAAATTAAGTCGACCCAACAAACACTCAACCCTCAAAATATTAACTCTAGAACACAACCAATACTAGAGAGACAAGATAGCATCACATGTATTGTTGGAATATGGCTTCTAGTGTTGTCATTGATGGAAACTGAAGTCATTCCCATGATCCATAGTTCAGTATCCAGTCACACCAATAGATAAAGTGATACAGTGTGTATTATCAGTAGAATACATAAGGAACAGGGTATCTAGTCAGACGACTTCACCGGATCATCTTTTTGTGTTGTGGATCTTTGGAATTGCTTGATAAGCATGTGGATTATCTTATTTTAAAATTTTGGGGTGTTGCATTAGTTGTAGTACGAGGTGGGAGGTCCAGTAGGACACTTTCCTGTCTATTTGACTGTTGTAGCTGACTTAGGGAATGTGGCACGTTGTGGATGTGTTAAGAGGAATTATTCAAGATGTTTTCATGTTCAAATATTTAATTATTGGTCCTGGCTATGGACTAGCTGACTTGTTTGGATACACATCAAATTTATTCATGATTTAGGCCGACAAGTTGTAAATATTCTTAAGTCTTATTGAGCCGACTTGTAGCAAATAAACTCCTAATCATAGATATATTTAGATGATTGATTACATCATTTGTGTGTATGAAGAAGGTGTATTGGTGTATGTTGCAAAAACACAAGGAGTATTTGATCGATATCGTGCATAGTTTCACTTGCGTATAAGGATTTTGTGTGCAAAATTGAGTAGAGAAGAGTAGAAGTTCAATATCAGTCAGAATGACAGAAGTTCATCATCAGAGCTTAACTAGAACTGAAATCCAACATTAGTAGATGTTATCCATTTAGTTCATTTTCTTTTGGATCTAATAAAAATCATTGTAAGGGTAGTGAGCCCATCTTTTTGAGCAGTGAGCCTAAATGCAAGTGCATTCCCATTTTGTAATACTTCTTTTGGGTATACTTATAACTTATTGTGGATTGGCCATCCACCATGGTTTTTCCCTTAACAGGGTTTCCAAGTAAAAATCCTTTTTTTATGGTTGTGTGGTTTCTTATTTTCTATCTCTGCATATTACTTTTGATTAAATATTCTAAGTGGATTAAAGGTTAGGATAATAAAGTTAATTTTTGCAGAACACTGATTCACCCCCCCTTCTTAGTGTTGCTTGTTTCCAACATGGATTACATCACAAGAATCAAATAATATTCAAGAATATTTCCATTCCCTTCTTTCACACCTTCATGCATCAATATGCTAGCACAAGTAAATAGACACCGAACCAATATCTATTGCAAATCCAAAAAACATAGTCTTGAGATATAACTTTGACAACTCAACTTATGGTACACTTCAACAACTAAAACTAAAAGAGAGACAATAGATATACATCATAAGAACTTCCTCAAAACTACAATACCACAATAAAAACTGTGAATAAATGTGAAGCATTTATCAAAACATTCCAACTACATCAACACAATCTTCACTTTGTTTACTCAAGAAACTTCTATAGTAACTTATATGATCTGAAAACTAAAATGGTTATGCTTCACACTTAATTCCATCTATCCTTCAAACTGCAAGACCATATCTTACAATGTGGAGTAATGTGAAGCATTCTCTATATCTTTTCAGAGCATTTTCTTGAGCCAATGACTATAAGAGATCTTCTATATGAATTACAACAATAGACAGTGAATGCAACATTCATAGAATCATACACTTATTTATGAGAAACAAGAAACAACTATTATAGCAACTCATGACATGAAACTTAATACATTATGCTTAAACATCCCGATTGCAACATATGCAACCATCCACACACTGCCACTTTGCTAACAATAGAGACAAAATCATCAACAAACACCATACTATTCACATCAATGAAAACACTTGTAACATACTTGCAACACCTTCTTCATTATTCTCATCAACAATAATTACATACACATGACTTGTATTTTATTGAATGAATAAATTAATTCTAGAAACCATGTAAAATGTAATAAAATAAATTAAAATTTTGATTTCAACTAATTAATAAATCACAATACCTATTTACACTAGGTTAGATACATGGAAAAATTCCATCGATACTTCCATTTGGTTCAATTGTAGTGCTTGTGTAACTTAATGTGTGAATGGGAACTAAAGGTCTACAAGACCATTCATCAACCCACTCTTTTGACCCACAATCTCCCCATAGAAAATCCATACATGAAGAACAAAAACATAAAATCTCTCTCATATAAATAAGTATTGAACTTGCGTTTGAACCTCTAAGCGAGTGCAACTCACTTGATCCTATAACTACACAAAAATCTTGGTATTTTTCAATACTAGATTCATTTACCAACCAAAAATATCTAGAAGCCATAGACTTACCTTGATGACCTCATCCCATCGTGGAGTTATACCATTGCACAATTGTTGCTACATCAATCAACTTAGCACTACCTTGGTACTTCAACTCCTCTCTAGCTATGGCTCCTTTTACACATGTTTTGACACCATCATGCTCTCCCTTTCTATGTTTAGCTTTAGTGAAATTCCAAAAATGTTGAACACCACTTGTCACATGCATCCTAGTCAACAAATAGAGAATCCTTAAATTCTTGAATTGTGATGTGCAGTTATCTGACCACATGATGTGTTTATTGTATCTCATATTTCTTTCCCTTAAAAGTATCATATAAATTTTGAAATAAGCCTTACAAAAACTCTATGGAATGAGTATGATTGTCATTGATGTATAAGTGATAATCTTCTAATATCTTTTTGTATTTCTCTATGCTATCATGTGCATGCATGAATGCTATGTGTAAAAAAATAGTAACTTGAATAGAGTTATAATTTTGAGATTGCTCTTTATTTTGTGGTTGTAATGCATAATTCTCAGTAAAATCTACAATAGAAACAATGGTACCAAGACAAAATGTATCCTTACATAACCTGCATTGCTCATCCAACCATCGAGCTCTATGTGTATGAATTACATACTCATAAACTATTTTCTCTTGAAAAATCCTCATAAATTCAGCTACAGAAAAATTGTATTCACTAACTCACATCTCTTCAACTCTTTTCCATCTTTAACCCCATATGTCATTGTCTTGTACTTTCCAAAAGTAACTATATTTTTTTTCAATTTCATGTGTGCTCTCTAAATGTAGACATTTTTGAAAATGTTGCAAATCACCACAAGTAACACATGATCCTTTCAAACACTACTTATAAAAAAAAATTGGTCATCATCTCTTCTACATAATACACTTGAAATAAAATATCTTGATGATTTAGGAGGGACTTGTATACCACATTCTTGCAAAACATCGTTAGTATGCAAAGTAACACATATATGATGATAAATATCATAATGAATAGAAAACTCAATATGCATGCATGATTTATCTTAACATAAAAAGGTTTGACCATTTAGAAAAACCTTTGACTAATTCTCACTTGAGGATAACTTTGAATAAAACTTTCATAAAATTGAGTTTGAGTCATACCCAAAAAGTGTTTAGGATGTGGTTCATGATTTTGAGATCCTATTCTCCTTCTAACAACATCTTTTTGATTGGGTGAAACTCTTGTGTTATCTTGCCAAAAAAAATCAATTAATGCTCTTAATGCATCAACAACAACCTTGTCTTCGCATGGAAGTCTACCTAAAAATGCCCATAGAGAATTACTATTAGGATCCTCAATTGTTTCATGTCTCCCAATGCATTTAATAGTGTTCTTCTACTTATTTTTTAGTGACCTACTTGTTTTGGTAATAAATTTTTTTTTAGTTTCATTGCTTACTATAGTTGATGTAAGAACATGTCAGGTAGCGTTGCTATCTTTAGTGTGCAATGTTGAACCTATTGATTGATACACACTAATTATATTTCTTACAATAGCTCTTTCACCATTAGTATTTGATGATCTTAAGCCAAGGATCTCCATTGTGTCTCTAAAATTAAGATTTTTAATTATTTCAAAAAATAATTGGCACCTTCCAATCTCACTTAAGCTCTCAAAATAGTTTTTCCATATTTTATTAGCCATTCTTCTACAAGTTTGATCGAGAATTTTATTGGGCATTGGTTTCAAAAAAAATTCATCTATATCAATTAGATAATTTGGTTTTTTATGAACAATTTGAGGATTCTTTATGATTGGTGTGTGTTCTTGGTTTGCATTTGATACATTTGATTGATCTTTCCTTGTCTCAAAAGGTGTGGTGATTGGCACTTGTTCTTGGTTTGCATTTGGTAAATTTGATCCATCCATTATATCTTCAATACGTGTTTCAATATTTGATTCTACATTAATGTCAATTGGTACAGATGATGTACATTCTCCTCCAAATTATCTCATTTCACATAGTCTTTTTATGTGCTCCCTTTGTTTTTACTTTTTTACATCAAGTTGCTTGGGTGGTCCTCACTTATTCTTTCCCATGGTTAATATCAATTGTTCCTAAATAAAAAAAATTATGAATATATGTTAATAAATATTGTAGTTTAAACAAAAATTAGTTACTTAATAAAATTAATTAAACATATATGGAATTACTTAAGGGTGATCCCACAATAGTGGTTTACACTTTTTGGGGCATTCTGATTTTTGCTGAAATCACATTTTTTTTTTAAATATAATGATTTAAGCCTTGAAAAGTTCAATTTAAAGGACTCTAATTGAAGAGGGTTTGATCAAACCACCTTAGATAGAAGCCCCCTAGATAGCACCCCACTAGTTTTAAACCATACCTATAATGGAGTCTCCTTTACACCTATCAAAATGTTGATAAAAAACTAGTTTTGATTTACCTTTTGGGGGATCAAATGAATTCATTTAAAATTTATTTTTTGTAAGTATATATTCCTTATTATAAGCTTCCAAAAAAGTATAATTTTAAATATATTTAATTTTATTATTATATTTATTTTTTATTTCTTGTGAATGTAGCTTTTTCATAAAAAATCAAGCCCTCTATTTTGCACATGTGGAAAAATATCAGATTATAAAAAAAAATGATTAGCCAATAAATAATGTCTGAATTGTAAACTACTTTGACTTTGAAACTTAATTAAGAAAAAATATTCAATGAAATACTATGAAACCAATTCCATGCACTAGATATCGTAGTTATGAATCTAAATTCGAAAAAACTAAAATTTTCTCCTTCATAGAAAAAAAGTTATGTTAGCTTGTAACATCACTCTTTAAAAATGGTGTTTATTGTTAAAAACTAGTTTTTGAAGAAGATGGAAAAAGAAGTACAATTTGAGTGCAATTTTTTTAAAAAAAATGTATTTAGAATCTACAGACAAAATTTCACAAATCACTAGTTTGCATCATCTCCAAATTCCTCACGGTTTAACTGCTATAGGTGCCTGAAAGTGAAGATTTAGTTTTAAAAAATTAGTTCAATGTCCAGTTTGGCCAAAAATTGTAAACCAGTATTGTGGGATCACCCTTAAAAAAATGTGAAATTACTTAAATATATATGAAATTACTTAAACAAATTACTCTTCTTTGACATCTAAATGATAAATTACTTAATCAAGTTAACAAATTATCAATAAAATATGAAATAGTCATTAAAATTGACAATAAAAAATATTATACAAACAAAAAAACATTGAACAATTAGTTAACTATCACATTCTAATGCATTTCAATCATTTGAAGTCAAATAAAACAAATAGATCTCTTACACAGTTGGAAAAAGATGCACAAAAAGAAAATTCTATTTCAATGGGACCTTCAACATGACTATCATGTGATTTTTTGGTTATTACGAATCCAGTTAAACTAAAAAAATGTGTATGTGTTATGTTTACATCATTATGTTTATATAATACATAGGAATTATGTTTCCATAACATGTACACGTTATGTTGAAAGAATGAAGAAGGTTGTCATTAATGAGTTTTCATTGATGTCAACACCACATCAGCACCACATGATGAATGGCAGATGTCTACAAAAAAGTTAATCTTGCAAAAGGTTTTCACTAAGTGTTTATACCAGTAGTTTCAACACTTAGTGCCCTCCAGTAAGTTAGTTCACATTTTTTTTCCTTTTTAGATCTACTCTTGTGATTCTAGTATGTTTTTCATAGATATCTTTGGCATCCTATTTCAAAAATTTAGTTGTTTTGGTTAAGTGGTTCAAGAGTTGCAAGTAACAGAAGTTTGGTAGATATGGTTTACATATTTTTTTGTGTATTGGACCTTACTTAAATGGTTTGCATTCCTCCATAGATTTGAGTGAGATGTTATGGTTTTCTGAGAAGGTTTATAGGTGTCATTACATTGTATTTTTTTAGTTGGCAAGACATTTTGTGGTTCGTGCATTCCTTTGTGTTGATCAGTTGGAGTATTCTAATTATTGGTTCTATGATTGGCTGACTTAAGACATGCGAAGTGTTGAGAAGATTAATTACTTGATGCGAATGGAAAGAGGAGTTGTTATAGGTCCATTCCAACCCATATTACTTGTGTTTTGAGTGTGAAGGTAATTTTGGTTTGAATTGGGTGATCGACAAGGCACATTTTGTATAAATCCAGGCTACATCTAATTAGGTCAACCTAATTGATGTTTGAGATGGATTTTAATATATATACATGGTTAATTTGAGTTGAGGAAGAGAGACTATGATGGAAAAATGATCTGAATGCAAGTAGTGATGTGAATATTGTAGAACTGTGTGAATAATTTGTGAGTATTAATTGATTGATGTGCGAAGACGGAATAGAGTAGAGACTGGTAATTTGAGTTGATTTCATTTTTTGTGTGTTCAAAAATTGGTATCAAAGCTTCATTCCTTGAAAGAAGCTTGATCGCTTTGGGAAGATCTTGGAATTTGAACACATGGCTCTAGAAGAAGACTGCATATTTGATAGTGATGGAGAACTCAAGGTTGCTCTTACCTAGACAAAATTGAAGTTGAAAATAGAGATATGAAAGAAAATATTAAAGAAACAAATGATTGCATAACAAAATTGAGAGAGAAAATCAATAAATCCAAAGAAAGTCATAAGGAAGTTAACGAACAATTGAAAAAAACAAATGATAACATCACTGAACTAAAAGTGAAAGTGGAAGAAAAGAAAAGAATTGAGGAATGTTTGAATGCAATGGTAGAAAGAAAGACTGATGAATGCACAAGACTTGAACAAGAAGTGGTAAATCTATGATTAGATTTGGAAAAAGAAAGAATTCATGAGGAAAAATTCAAAAAATGTTCTACAATGCTTGGTGGACTAACTATAGGTAAGAAAGAATCTAAAGATAAATGAGGTTTGGAACTTGAAATAGAAAAAAAATACTTTCACGTACATGTACACAAGCAAGTGAAGGAAAAGAAGAAAAAGAAGTCAGCTATAGTAGAACTAGAGAAGAAAAATAAAAATAAAAAGAATTCAAATACAACAGAACCACAGAAGAAAAAGAAGACATCTCCAGAAAGAAAGCTCAGTCCAATGAAGTTGGACTCATTATTTAAAGGTATGTTGCATGATGAGATGTTGGAAGAAACTACTGCATTATACATAAAGGAGAATGAGGAGAATAGAGACAATAATAGAAGCCATTATCAAATTCATTGTTACAATTGAGGATAATATGGAGAACATTAGGAAGAGTTCCTGATGATGTATGAAAAATATTAATGGAGAGAAGAAGAGAATTAAATGAAAGGGAAGAGAAGCTCAGAATAGATGTTGTGGACAAAATTGGTTTCTCCTTATTTGATGCTGACAAGGCCACTCTAGCCCAAGTACTTAATGAAGAATTTAGAACAAAGCGAAGGGTCACACTCCTAATGGGAAGAGATGAAGATTAGATTGAAAAAATTTAGAAGGAGATAGAAGATAAGGTTACTGATATAGCCTAGAAATATGGAATGATTTATATTTCCTCTAGCAGTAAGAACCAAGATTCATAAATTGAAGACACGGGGACTACTGATATAGAAGAAATTCCTAATAATAGTCCTCTAGATACAAATGAACTAATGCAAGAAATTTTTCAATATGAGGATGTTGTTGGGATCAGAGAGGAAACTACAAAAAATGATACATTTTTTCCTCTGGTAACTCAAGAGAGTACAAATCAAGGCCACCTGGAGATATATATTCCTTCGGTAGATAAAGAGCATAACATAGATGAAGGTGAGAAGCATGATAAGACAAGGCATGCTGATGAAGAGAATTAGGAAGAAGTGAATGATGGTGAAAAGGAAGGAGAAGGAGATAAAAATGAAGATAAGGAGCAAGGAAATAAGGACAAGGATGAAAGAGATAAAGACAAAGACAAAGACAAGATTTTCAGTGAGGAAGAAGAAAAGGTAGAAGAAGAAGAAAAGTATGATACCAGAAAGAATGGAGAAGATGAGAAGTCTGAGGATTCACCCAAGCCCTTTGATGAATCCTCCTCTGAGAATATTTTGGATTGCTTTCTAAATAATTAAAGGTTCAACCAGTTGTTTCTTCTTAGTTGTTGCAGCTACCCATGCACCAAGATAATGTTGATCTAGATAAGATATCTCTTATACACAAGTTGCAACAGAGTGATGTGTTTGGTGCATCATGTAAAGAAATGATTGAAACACATCAAAAGAGCAGTGAATTAATAGATGAGGTAGTGAAATCTAGTGGAACCCCTAAAATTTTTGTGTTCCACTAATAATTATTGCATATTTGGTTGTATTTTTTCGTCTAGGTGTGTCTTGAGGCTTAGGGTTTTGTTTTGTCCTCTATTCTAGGGGTTTTATTTATGCCCTAAAACCCTTTGAGAAATACTAAGCATTAAATCCCTTGTATGCATTCTATTTTGTAATTGAATGGTGCTAGTCAGTTCTCGGTTCCTCAAGTTACTATTTGAGCCATCAAACTCATTTATCTACCAGCCCCTTATGTCTAGTCAACTAGTCACTACCCGTCGAACTGTTTTAATTCTTTCAAATGTTATACAAGTTTGAAATCTTTTAATATTTTCCCCTTTGTCCTAAGTATAAATCTATAATAATGCTTAAAGCCTTTTACCTTGTTAACCTTGTGAATGACCCCCTTTAAGTAATATTTTAATGCACATACCTATTAAAACCTTTAAGTTGTGGTCATCAGGTCCCACCAAATGCATCCTATTGGTTCCCCGCTAGCCCACCAAAATAAAATAATAGAATAAAAGAACCAATGAGATAGTGAGTGGGTGACACTTGTCCACCTTTGTGGTGGGTCCTACATTTTCTTCAAAGCACCAGTAATGAAACATTATGGAATCAACAACTAGGATGAGCTCAAATGGATGGATCGTGACCATTCCCTACTAGCCTGCAGGGGATCCATTGTCAGATCTCAACTCATGGAGAGATAGCACGCAAGCACCGCATGGAATCATCACCACCATTTGTAGGACTATTGAAGGAATGGAAATATTTGAATTTTTTTTTTGGGTGACTATGGTAATGTTAAAGGGCATGCTACTAAAGGGATATAAGTGTACGTGCAAAATTTCACCACCAAATCTTTTAATATCGACCATTCATCATGAAGGAAGGATAACTTCATGAGCGTTAGCCTATGGGTTAATGAGACCACATGTTGAAGGTCATTGGGTTGATTTAGGCTATTGCTCGCTAGCCTGTGACCACAGATCTAAACCCTATAGATTCCAAAGGGCTAGCGGGTTGCTAACACATGGATCCTCTAGTGGCTTGTAAAGTGCAATGGGGCCACAAAGCTAGTGAAAGGGATGCACACATGGTGAGAAATTGGCAACGTGGGTGTTGAATCAACAAAAGAAAAAATGTTCAAACTTTGTTGACTTCATCTGAGCCACACACCAATCCACATCATGATGAGATCAATGACAAGAATTCAAAGTTTATAAAATTGAAATCATTAAGTCGTTCTTGTTTGCGTGAGCGAGTAGTAATGGCGAAGTTGATATTTTTATGCCTAAATTGAGAGATTTATTCACCATAAAAGCTTGCTTTAAAGCTTGATGTTTATTACCAAAGCATTTCCAAAGAATTTCAAAGTTTTTGTAGATTTTTTCAAGCATTTGGCATCGTCAAATTAGGGTTTTCTATGATTTGAACTAGTAAGTAAAATCCACACTCCTTGAGCTAGAAATTACCCTAGTTTTAATTCAATTGCAATTGTTTTTGTCAAATTTATAGGTAGGCCTTATTTTAAGGTTTGGTGTTCATTTAATTTCTGCATATTTGAGAATTATGTTAATCCTTGCAGCAAGTCACCTAGAAACCTAAAATCCCCAATCTTTACCAGCCAATTCTAGGTCAATTTATTCATTAGCAATTGCACCAAAAATTAGAGCCTCTATACTGAAAGACCAAGCCTCTGGTTTGAAACCAAAAGTAAGACCCTTGGTCCAAGATTTAATTGAGCAACTTCCACCTTCAACCACTGAGAAATGATTAGGGAAACCCATGTTCCATGGCCTTGGGCTTAAAGAAGGTATTGTCGACCAAAAATGTGCAATGAAAGACACCACCCTGTCATATACTAGATGCACTCTATTCCAAGGATGGTTTGGTAAAGAAATGTTAGCATTCCAATCTATAACCCTTGAAGATTGGATATGGCTAAATTGGTTGTCCCAAATATGTATGTGGATGTTGATCTCTTGAAGTTTGTTGCTTCCTATAGACATCCAAATTTGATCACTCCTGTATGATCAAATTCGTCACCTTTATTCGTCTATTTCATATTCCCCATCGATATTAATTAAATAATTTATTTAATTAATATTTCCCCTTTTGCTAAGGTTCCTAAGGTATTCAATTTAATAATTAAATACTTTACCTTTCACCCCTTCCTCTCTAAATTAAATAAATACACCAATTTATTTAATTTAGTCATTTGACCTTTTGAATTTAAATCAATTTTAAATTCCTTCTTTTCTCTCTCCTTGTCACATCCTCCATAACTTGCAACTTGCTTCTAACCCTTCATTAGCATCCTTAATCACCTATTTACACAACCTTAATCTAATCCACATGCTATTTATGGCATATCTCCAAGTCAACCATCATAAATGATTTCTTCATTTAGCCAAGACAACCTCTTCCCCATGTGAATTAAAAATTCACATTTATTGTTCCAAGGCTCTCCTCTTCCCCATGAGAATTATTGAGGAATTCTAAAATTCCTCATGTGTCACATCCCACATGGGGACAAGGACCTAATTTATGAGGAGATCTTGTCTTTTCCCCAAGGTGCTTCCAAGTACCCTCTCATCATGTGAATTAAAAATTCACATTTATTGCTCCAAGGTTTCTCTCTTTCCCATGAGGATTATTGAGGAATTCTAAAATTCTTCATGCGTCACATCCTTCCCACATGGGGACAAGAACTTCCTTTTTGATGAAATTTTCTCCCAATCCAAAGGTACTTTCAAGTACCTTCACATCACATGCCCCCTTTCCACCTCATTGCCACATGGCAAGATGTGAGGGCTTGTGAGTCTTCAACTCACCATAGCCCTTCATCTTGTCCATGGTGGCTAAATCCTAGCCCTCCATTTTGTTAGAACTGAAAAATTCTAATTTTTTTTGCAAGTTGTTCATACCCATGAGTTTCCAAATGAATCTTTACCATAAGCACAAAAGCTTCTCTTCATAACATTTTGTCCATATTCTGTCATGTGGTCCCATCGAATCCACCTAGTCCTAAATATTTCACATTATAATTCCTATTGGCATGAGATGGTGAGGGTCTCCCTGATCCATAATGCATTCTTTTACTGATATACATTTGTTGCAGTCTATCGGCAAGATTTCAGATATGTCACACCAATCAGAATTCATATGCAAGCACCTATCGGCATGACACATTTATTGTCTCGGCGATAGAAGGATCACATCGGCAAGAAAGCTATCGTCAGGATAAACTCTCACTGAATGCATCATGTCTTACTGATCGACACACAGAAACATTTTGGCCAAACCAAAAATCTTCGGAGTAAGGTATTACCGAATGCATTATGTCTCACTGACTAGCGACAAAAAGAACATATCGGTGAGAAACCTTTCATCAGGATGAGTCATAGTGAGCCATTGTAAGTCATGCCGATTGGAATGCAAAGAGTTATGTCGCTGAAATAACAGTCATCGGTGTAATGTCTTGGAGCATTTGTTTGGTCTCGTCGATAAGGCTGAAGGTGGGTCCCGTTGTTGCCATCGAGATGAAGTCATGTGGTCCTGTTGACTCATATATCATGCCGATAGGATTATGTGGGTAGAGGACTCGGTAGTATTGATTAATTATCGGTGAGACTAATTTCATCGGTGAAAAAGTGATTGTGTCCCAGCGACCAGAAAAATACCACGGGGTGTATCTCGGTAAGACACAATATGATCTATGGAACATCTCCCTGAATCAGAATTGTCACAGCGATACATAAGACTAAAGCGATGACTATCGGTGAGACATTGAAGATTGGTGTGACTACAGGACATCTCAGCGGGTGTTTTGTGAATGATAGCAAAAGCCCGAATACAACTGACTGTCGACATTTGAATGTGAAACGACATGTCTATTCAAATACTGATGTATAAATGTTCATCTTCGATTATGGGATAGTAGAATAGAATAGAATAGAAGATAGGATAGGAAAAGATAGAGTAGAATACAATTTTTACAAATCTGAGACTATGATGCATGTTTTAAAAATATGGAGATATTAATGAGAATCAGTTGATGTGGCAACGTATTTCTGGTGTCAATTGTCTATTCTGCTCATTGAAAGTATTACTAAACTTGTCTCCAAGATTGATGCTTTCTGGTTATTTAAATTGATGTAACAAGTTTATATTAAGTTTATCAATACACATTTGTTGTATCTATGTGGTTGATTGATCGGTTCTTTCAAGAAAAGATTAAATCCTTTTAATTGATCAGAGTAATCAAGGAAATTCATCTGGATCATTAAGAAGAACTTGGTAGTCACAGTCTTGCATGTTTATACAAGTTATAAACTAAAACATATGCCAAAAAATTTGAATGTTTTCTAGAAAGAAGTTGCTCATTTAGATTTCATTTGACTTCGCATACCCAATAAGGCACTAGTCTCTACATTTTTACCATTTAGTTTCATTCATTTTTTACATCTGTTAACTGAACATATTAGGTTTTAGTTTTGAATATTGCTATACAGTTTATACCAAATCAAGTCTTATTTGTCCACTCCCATCTGCCATTGTGGGAAAAACACTTCAAAAGGATAAGCACAAATTAAGTCTGCTTTATTCATATAGGTACACCCGCCTAGGTCTAGCAGCACCTAAAGAGTAGAAGGTCTAAACCATTTGGCCTTGTCTGTTACCCTAAAACATACCAAGAGATTGGCAACCTCTTGAGGTATTTTTCCTACGTTTTTGAGAGCTAACACATTTCTCTAGAGCCTTTTCCCCTAAAATAGAGGATTTTGGCCTCATTTTCATTCATTCACTAATTCGCTCAAGAATACACACTTTAGCATTCAAGCATTCAAGCCCTTGCATCCACCATTGTTGCAATCTTCAGGCTCATCTTGCATCCATTTTTCATGCACTTATCCAATACCCATCTTCACCATTGCATCCTTCATCACATCTACATCATTTTGCATATAGTTTTTAGGTGATTTTCCATCAAAGGAGCACACAAACAATTGAATCCAAAGGGCCAATCAAACAATTGACTTGGGCAAGGTAAAATCATTGTTTCATCTTTGTTTTGTTCAAGTCTAACTAGGTTAATCTTGAGGTATTGTATTGTGTTCTTCTTCATTTTGAATTTCATTTGTTTTGCATCATTTAGGGATAGAAAACATGTTGCACACATTTCTGGCATGCCAATGGGACCCACAAATGGGTCTATTATTTCATGTGCTCTGTTGTTTCAAATTTTGTAGGTTCAGGTTACACATGGAGGTGATTCTGCTACTAAAATAGGTGAATCTACAACAACAGGGGAAATTCTGCTATCAAAACAAGCGATCCTACCTTAAACAGAGGCGAATCTACATCTTGTAGATTCACCCATCTGTCAAATAGGGGAAAATATGCTCCTTGTTACTCAAATAGGTGACCCTACTCTTGATTTGGGAAAGCCTACTCTCTGCAAATAGGTGAATCTACCTCTGAAATAGGTGAGTCTACTACCAATAGGGGGGAATCTGCTCTTTAAAACATGTGATTCTACTTCAAATAGAGGCGAACCTGAGGTAAAACAGAGACTTAAATTTCTAGTTTTAGTGTTCATTTGTTGTCACTTTTAGGTATTGAGCCCCTAACTTGTCTGTTTGTGAGTGTGTCTTCTTTTTCTAACGTTTGTGTAGTTGTTTCTCGTTCATCCAAGGTCGAAGGTTCCAACTACTAACTTTTTCTTATAGAACAAGTGGTCCAAGACATTTAGTTTAGTTTGTTTGCTATTTTCTATACTAATCTAGGCACACGTAGAACTAATTAGAGGGTCAAATTTACTATTTTTTCGTGTTTGTTAAGTGGGTTGTTGATGTATTCAATCCCCTTGTGCCATTTGGAAATCTTGGGTGATGAGAAATCACAGTCCATTTTAGTCCATTTGTGTTACCTAGGAGGTGCTAGTACACCTAAACTCTCCCCTTGTGCTATGTACGAGCCTGGCGACCAGCCAAAAATGTCTCGTATCTTCTTTTAACAAGACCTGCTTGGTGATTTCATCACCCCAAGGGATGATTTCAACCATGTGTACTAGTAGGGTATATAAAGGGGGGAGAGCCAAAGCTATACCCCAATCCAGTTACGTCATGTCTAGCAGAGCATCGAAGCTAGGGTGATACCTAGATCAGACATGACGAGTTCATCTAAGTTTCTAGTACCTCGTTGGGGCTCCCAACTCACGCCTGTGACGGGCTGGTGTTCACCATTGTGCCTCACGTACCGTGCGTATATCGAGGACTCCCTAGATCACCTAGTTTAGCCTAGATAGAGGACCATGTTGGCCATATCCTTATCACTAAATTTAGGATTGTGTTACTTGAAGTTCCTTCTTTGTGTGAAATTAGTGCATTTATTTTTATTTGAGTCATCCTTGCCTTCTGTCTATTGTTTGTTGTGATTTTGTCCTTTGCCACAGTTAGTCGTTTTTAGTCCAGTCCTTTCTAAGTCTGTCGTTTGGGAAAATTTTCCTTTGTTAGGGGAAAATTTGCTTCTATTTGGGGCAAACCTACTATCCATAGGGGCGATCTCGTCTTTTGTCTGAGTCATTTCTTAGTTGTTTCTCATCAAATTTACCCGTTCTCTATAGAATAGGTGAAGCTGCTACTTGTTTGGGTGATTCTGCTACTATTTTTGGGTGAATCTAATCCCTAAAGGGGTAATTCTACTTGTTGTTTGAGTCATCTTGTTAGTCAAATGACCCATCACATTCATCTATTTCTTCAAAAGGGGTGAACTTACTTCATATTTGGACAAATTTGCTTGTTTTTTCAATCCTCTATCAGTCCCCTGAGCTATCAAATTCACCCATTTCTTGGAAACAAGTGAATTTGTAGCATATTTGGGTGAATTTATTCTCTAAAAAACCAAACTTGTCTTCCGTTTGAGTCTCTGTTTGTCTGTTTCCCCATTATGAGAGTCCATTTGTTCATTTGGAGAGTTCATTTCCCCATTAGGATAATCCATTTTTCCATTCGAAGAGTCCATTTCCCCATTAGGAGAATCCATTTGTTCATTCAGAGAGTTTGTTTCCCACGTTAGAGTTGCCTGTTTCCCCATTTGTCGACACCATTTGACCATTTTTAGATTTATGCAAGTCTGAGCGGTCCCGTTTTTATGTGAAACCATACTATTCAAGAAATAGGTGAACCTGCTAGCTATTTAGATGAACTTGATCCTTGTTTGGGCGAGCCTGCCACTTGTTTGGATGAATTTGACTACTATTTGGGTGAGCCTGTCACCTGTTTGGCCAAACTTGCACCCTGTTCAAGCAAAACTGATCCTTGTTTGGGCAAGCCTGTACTCTATTTAGGTGAACCTGATCCCTATTTGGGTGAGCCTGCACTTTGTTTAGAAAAAACTACACCTTGTTTGGGAAATCTTGCACTCCGTTTAGGAAAATCTACACCCTATTCAGGCGAACTTGTCTCTTGTTTGGGTGAATTTTCACCCTGTTCAGGAAAACCTACCCTCTGTTTGGGAAAACCTACATCTTGTTTAGGTGAACCTTCCCTCTTTTTGGGCGAATCTACACCTAGTTTATGTGAACTTGCACTCTATTTGGGTGAATATGATCTTTGTTTAGGTGAATTTGTCTGTGTTTCAGGAAAAATCTAGAGAGTTAATTTGTTGGGCCCCTAAAACCTTGTCATTTTCCTAGTTGTTTACTGTGATTGAAACATTTTTTATCACCTTCCATTCACCCATAATCTTCACTTTAGTCCATTTGCATTTTCCAAAGGTCATTTGTTCATCATCCAAATCATACAAACACATCTTAGAATGACTCTAGGTTGCACATCCATCATCATTTTCTCAATCTAAATCCCCTAAACTTTGTTTTAAAGGTTATTATCTAAATTAGCTAAGGTGTCTGAATCTGATCATCAACATACACATTTGCTTAGGATCATCATCCATCCTGAGTCAGTCATCATCTTCAACCAATCAATCCACTTCCATCTTGAGGTGGATTCGGTGACGTAATCATCTATCTATCCTTTAATCTGACCAATCGACACCTTAATTCACCTAGGGTGATTTTTGAACTTCCTTTAGAATCCCTTTCATCATCTTATCTAATCCATCATCTAATCTTATCAATCATCTCATCAATCAATCTTATCCAATCCAATCCAATCCAATCCCTATCCAATCATCCAATCTACCAATCCCTCATCCAATTTAATCAATCCTTCAATCATCATTTAGGTCATCTTTGCATTGCATCTTAGAATCTAGCCTAATCTTAGTCCACCTAGTAGTTTTATGCTTGTTCAAACTCGATCACAAGTGAAGAAGCAAATGGCAGAACAATAAGCCTAGGGTTCCCAGTCAAATATCCCTCAGGATCCCAACAACGATGCCTCATCATAGTCCAACACCAATGTTCAAATCACATCACCACTTGGTGATGAGAACATGGTTATTCAACCCGAATTCATAGTTTATGAATACCTTAGTAATCCCGCAAATGTTCAGATGACGAATCACCTCCTCAACGAGAATAGGGATAAGATTCTCACCACTTTAATCATGAAAGGAATCAAGCCACCACCCAATTTTGATATGTCACAATATACTGGCACCTAGTCTCTTCCTGCACCTCAAGATTTGTAGGCTTCCTAGAACACTCCAAGAAATTCATATACTCTCGAGGGTCCACCCATAGAAAATTTGTATCAACCTAGGTTTGGAAATGTTGTGATGTATCAAGCCACAAGCTACCCTTGCATTCCAACCTCAGCCTCAGGAGAACAACCTGATCCAAATGACCCCTTTGCTTATGGTATGCCACAAAATATTCCATCTACTCCACCACTCTCGCCTCATCAGCCATGTCAGCCACTCATCAACACTGGGGGAAATCTTGTTCTTGCATTGATGCCACCCCTAGGACCTGTACTCATAGAAAATTTACTACCACCACCTAAAGGTAACATTCCTGCATTCCAACAACCTCTTGTTAATCCTCAACAATCCACTACTTCGCAAGCACTACCACAACACACTGCTATCCCCTTGCAAGCGCCACTAGAGCATACCACTACCGCTGCTATCTCATCTCAACCACCTCATCAATAGCCTCTACAACAAAACATTCCAATTTTGCAACAAAATGTTCTGCAACAAGATGTTCTAGTCCCACAACAACATACTGCTATTCCTACATAGCCTCCTCATTAGGTAATGCAGGCTACATCGCAACCTCAACAACCACCACATGGTGCCTCAACGACGATCCCACAATAGAAGAACCTCCTATCTTTCCCTCCTTACCAGCAACAACCATCCCAACATACACATGTTCCCACACAATCACAATGTAATCCCCTCACACAATATCTCTATCATCCACCAAGCACCTATGCTGTTGCATCCAATCCCAACCCAAATCTTAATCTAGCCCCTTAGAATCCACCGCAATCTCAACTACCACTTTACACCAACCCTCCACAATCATACTCAAATCCTTACTATCAAACCTCCAATCCACAACCACCTCCATATACCACACAACAACCAAATGTTGTGTATAAATACCAATCCAATCCATACTACACTTAGCAATAACCACCCTATCAACAAGGTGCTTCATCCACCTCCTACTATCAACAACCATCATCACAAAAACAAGGCACTTCCACATCATCATACTACCAAGCTCCTACGCAATATCAGTAGGGTGCCCCATCCACTTCATATTATCAATAGCAGCCACCCTATCAACAAGTATCCTCCACTTCCTATTATCAAAATCCGTCATCCTCTTACCCGCCTTACGTCAATCCGCAACCACAATCCACATACACTAATAAATACCAACAAATTCCTCTGTATACACCTCCACCAGCTTAGGATCAAAATGCTTTCACTCTGTCTTCATCATACCAACAATATCCTCTCTATAATCAACCCAATCCATCTAATCTAACTCCCCCAACACCTATCAATAAATATTTGGAAGAAGTCAAAGCTACATTAAAGGACTTGCAAGCAGGGACTAGCAAACAATCCTTCAAGCTTGAATACATTTGTCCCTACCCATTTGATCCCTCAATCTCATTAGTTTCTTTCTCGAAGCATTTCGAGATGCCAAAATTTGATAAATACAAAGGAACAAAAGACCCCAAGGCTCATCTTCAAGAGTTTTATGCCCATTGTCAATAAGTCATGCATAATGACAATTAACTCATGTGATTATTTCCAAGGAGTCTACAAGGGATAGCTCTTGACTGGTTTATGGGTTTCGAGAAGGGATTTGTCAAGTCTTTTGCAAAATTTTCAAAAAAGTTTGTCTCCCACTTCTCCTTTAACTTGGAGAAAGATATCGATACGCTGGATCTCTTGAAAGAGAAGTAGCATGAGGGGGAGAATTTTTCAAGCTATCTTGAAAGGTGGCAAGCCTTAGCTAGTCAAATGAAATCCTCGCTTAGAGAAAAAGACATGGTCACCCTCTTTATCAAAAACTCCCATCCTGATATGGTGCATAATTTCAGACTCCACTGTGTCACGACCTTCGTAGAGATAGTGGAGAAAGGTCCATTCTTGAGAGAGCCCTTATTGTTAAAGGGTTAATCAAAATTTTGAACTATGATAAAGAAAATTCATTTGGGGATAAACATCGCTATTGGAACAAGAACAAAATGTTGTCAATGATGGTGTTACCGACACCAAACACATCCAAGTAGTTAACGCTTCCCTGAATCCCCAGTATCCTCCTCCTTAATAGTCAGTCCCTAATACCATATCAATGCCTCAAGGGGTACCACGTCCACCTCAACAATCCAATCAGAAAAATCAAGGGGGTAACAAATTTCAATTTACTCAACTAGGAGAGCCCCTAAGTGTCATGTTTAATAGGATCCTTAAAGCTAATTACCCGATCACATACCCTGTGACCAGGCTTCTTGACGAATCCAAGCCCAAACCAGCCTAGTACAAAGAAAATGTGTATTGTGAATTCCATAAGATTAAATGACATACATTAAACAAGTGTCAAGGCTTAAAGACATACATCTAGGATCTCATAGATTGAGGCGATATACATGTGGATGCCAACATGGCACCTTCATCCAATGCTCAACTGCAAATATATCAAAACGCTTTCCCTAAGCATAACCAAGGTCCTAGTACATCAAACTCAAACCTCATGCCTAGAAATAACAATAATCAGGATAACAACACGAACAACATCAACTATAAGAATATGTCATTCAATTATTAAGGCATCATCATGCACATTGAGCAAGTAGAACTACGTTTGTCTATGATACGTGTGAAAGGAAAAGACCCACAGTGTGCGGTTACTACCTGCTGCACTCACATCACTATTCTTGGAGCCTCTACATCTACCCAGCCACCTCCTGTAAAATTTCAATATAATATTCTTGATCATCTAGGGAAGACCCCAACACAGATACCCATTTTGGATTTGCTCAAGTCTTCTCCTGTGCACCAAGAAATTTTAACCAAAGCCTTACAGGATACCCACATCCCCAATGACATCAATCCTACTCAATTCTAAGCATTGGTAGGAAATCTCTCAGCCACCTATTAGCTAGGCTTTAGTTAGAATGACATGCCTTGTATTGACTCCAACCACAATCGTCCTCTCCACCTTGAGGTCCTTATAAACTGCCACAAAGTCAAAAGGGTCTTGGTAGATAATGGCTTTTCCCTGAATCTTTGCACATTAAAATTCATAAAACAGGTGGGATACACCCATGCTAACTTAAATAATCAAGTCATCACTATCAAGGTGTATGATAATGTAGAGCGTGATTTCGAAGGGACAATATGTCTTCCAATTCAGGTTGGGCTCATTGTCTAGTACACTACCTATCACGTTCTTGATCTAGAACTCCCCTACAACCTTCTTCTTGGTCGACCATGGATTCATGCCATGCAATCCATTCCATCCACATACCACTAGTGTCTGAAATTCCCATTTAATGGGATTGAAGTTACCATATATGTAGATCCTCAACCATTTGAATATTGTCATGCACTCGAAGCTTCCTTTCCCCATTCTCATTACTGCCCAGTAGTAGAAATGGGACCAAATCATAAATCATCATCCCATTCATCTACCAACACACTAGCTACCACTTCATCCACTTCGTCATCCACATCTGATTCCACCTTTAACAAAGTCTAGATCATTGACAAGGGCTATGGTGAATATGAAATGTGTATAGCTTTGAATGTGGCAACCATGCCACCCTCGCCACATACATATGGCCAACCTTATCAGTCTGCACCGAAGGAAGAAGAGAAGATGATCACCTTGAGCTCTAAGAATGTGGGGTCCAACATGTTTCACTCCCCTGGGTTAAGACAAGACACACCCAAAGATGACATCAGCCAATGGGTATATCATTAGGAACCTGAACCCTCTCCTCCTCTAAAGGAATATTTCCAAAGACCAATCCTTGGCCCTCTAAGTTTGCAAAGAAACAATTATTAGGGGGAGGTATTGGTGTAGAAGAACAAGGAAGGAAACAACCTATTAAGGCTTTAATACAACCAAGGTACTCAGGTTTAGGCCATCAAACCAAAAAAAAGGGTCTTATGCCATCAACTAGTGCTTCTAACAACGTTGGTGTGGACAACGGTCTCCTTGAAGAAATACCAGAAGAATAATCTATCATACATGTGTATGATGACATGGATCACATAGACCTTTCCTCCATGTGTTTGATTGCTTATTTGTTTTCACCATTATTCTCTCCCTTCATCACCCTGAGCTAATCGATTGGTACCTACAAGGAAGCACACCTGTTGACACCTTTCCCTTAGTGGATGTGTATGTAAATCTTATGGGATTGGGGGAGGATGAACACCCTAGTCGCAAAAATAAGAAAAGGAAAAATATAAAAGGGTCACCTAGTGAAAACCTCCCTAAGGCACTTCTTGACTTAGAAAGAGTGAAAATAAAGGATGTATCTACAGTGAAAACCTCAATGAGGCACTGGAATATGGGGACATTCATCTTCCCCTTATGGGAACACAACTGTCTAAATGATCATCCATTCTAATTGAGGAAACACAAGAAGTAAATTTGGGAACTGAATAAGATCCCAAAATCACATATGTATCCAAATCACTATCAAAGGAAGAATACTCTACCATTGTTTAGCTTCTCAAAGAAGGCATCATCAACTTTGCATGGGCTTATTTACATATGCTAGGTATTGATCCTGCCCTAGTTATAGTACATCACTTAGACATACATCCTGATGCAAAACTTGTCAAGAATAAGCTCAAGAAAATGCATCCTCAAGTAGCTCTACTGATCAAGAAAGAGTTGGAAAATATATTAGAAGTTGGATCCATAAGGCCCATCAACTACTTTGATTGGATTTCCAATATAGTGCTAGTTGCTAAACCAAATGGGAATATCAGGATCTGCACTAATTTTTGTGACCTCAACAAAGCTTGTCCTAAGGATGACTTCCCCTTGTAGAACATTGAAATGTTGATTTAAATACAGGACATGAGATGCTATCCCTCATGGATGGTTTCTTTGGATATAACCAAATCAAAATTGCACTCGAGGATCAACATAAAACAACCTTCAGCACACCTTGGGGAAAATTCTGTTATAATGTCATGATTTTCGGCCTCAAGAATGCGAGAGCAACCTACCAACATGCCATGAAAATCATCTTCCATGACCTTATTCACATAATAATGGAATATTATGTTGATGATCTGTTAGGGAAATCAAGAACAAAGGAGGAGCACCCGATTATCCTAAAGAATATTTTTGAGTGCCTAGAGCACTATAAGCTACGTCTGAATCCTAAGAAATGTGTCTTTGGGGTCACATCAACAAAATTACTGGGTTTCATCATCTCCAAAAGAGGCATAGAGGTCAACCCAACAAAAGTCAAGGAAATCATGTTAATGCCTCCACTGCTCAATCTAAAATAGTTGAGGAGTCTTCAAGGAAAGCTACAGTCCATCAAACAGTTTATAACTTAGTTAGCTGACAAATGCCAGTCGTTCACTCATCTCCTAAAAAGGGATACATCCATCAAGTGGAATTTAGAATTTCAACATGGGTTTGAAAAAATTAAAGAGTACTCATCCACCCATCCTTATGCCTCCCATTCCAGGTAAACCGCTTATGTTGTATATTTTAGATACTTCAATTGCACTAGGTTCATTGTTAGCACAACATGATGAGTCATCCAAAGAATGTTCTATCTACTACATCAGTTGGACCTTAGTAGGCTATGAGCTCAATTATTCTCCCATGGTAAAAGCTTGCTTAGTTGTGGTCTTTAGTTCACATAAACTTCGTCATTATATGCTCAACCATCCCATGAAGCTAATATCAAAGGTAGAACCACTCAAGTATTTGTTATCCAGAAAAACGTTAACTAGTCACATTGCTAAGTGGGTTATGTTTTAGAGGGAGTTCGATATTGAGTCTGTGGATTGAAAGGAAATTAAAGGGAAAGTGATAGTAGATCATTTAGCAGATTCTCCCTTGGTAGATGCCTATCCTTTGGTAACAAAATTTCCTGATGAAGAGGTCTTTACAATGACAGAAGCAACCACATGGACACTCTACTTTGATGGGTCGTATACACACAACGGAACAGGGGCAAGCATCTTGTTCATCACCCCCCAAGGTGATTATATCCTAAAGTCATTTAGGTTGGATTTTCCATGCACGAACAACATAGTTGAATATGAAGATCTTCTCACCGGCCTTAGAATCACAATCTAATGGAACATCACTCACTTGAGAGTCTTTGGAAATTCCCAGTTGATCATCAAATAGGTTAATGATGAGTTTCTAAAAAAATATGATAAGCTATTTCCTTATAAGTGCATGGTGGATGACTTCAAAAAGTATTTCACCTCTATCCAGCTTGACTAGATCCCTAGAGTGTAAAATAAAGCAGCTGATGCAATGGCTACAATTGGTTCCCTGATTGACATGCCAAAAGATCAAAAAAATTGTGAGTTCCTAGTCGAACAACAACTAATCCCAGATTCTGACATCTCTGAGAGAGAAATGGTGTGCAACATCGTAGGTCCTGAGTCACCATGGTATCATGATATTTACACCTACCGCTACACTATCGTCGGTGATACTCTTTATCATCATGGGTATAATGGAACCCTTCTTAAGTATCTAAATGAGACTGAGGCCCACACTGCATTAGCAAAAGTACATAGTGGTGTTTGTGGGGCCCATTCAAATGGCATGGCCTTAGCTAAGAGGATTCTCAGAGTTGGTTACTATTGGCCTTTAATGGAACATGACTCTTGTGATTTTGTGAAGAAATGTATGCCTTGTCAAAATATGCAGACCTAATACATGCTCTGGCACATGATTTGCAACCCATCATAGCACCATGGCCTTTCTCTCAATGGGGTTTCAACTTAGTTGGCAAGATATACCCTCCATCCTCTGATGGCCACACTTTCATTATCACCACCATTGAATACTTCACCAAGTGGGTGGAAGAAATGCCACTCTCTCAAATAATGGGTATCCAGATATCCAAATTCATCCTTTTCCATATTATTTGTAGATATGGAATCCCATCCACCATCATTTCCGACAATGGAAAGCCATTCAAAAACTAGGCTATAAAACATGTATGTGACACCTTCCACATTCAACATCATTGGTCCATGCCCTATTACCCCCGAGGTAATGGCCAAGCGGAGGCTACCAAAAAAACTTTGATCAAAATACTTAAAAAAGTGGTCAATAACACTGTTCATGATTGGCATCTCCATATCCATCCTGTCCTTTGGGCTTACCGCACTCCCACCAGTGCCACTCCATATTCTCTCATTTATGGTACTAATGCTATCTTGTCAATTGAGATCGAGATCCCATCATTGAGAATATCTTTGAAGAACCTCATTAGTGATGAAGAAGCTCAGGTTGCAAGACTCGGTCAGTTGCAGCTCCTAGATGAAATACGGATCAAAGCATACAATCATCTCCAAGAATATCAGAATCATCTTAAGAGAAGATACAACAAGAAGGTCCATTCTCACTAGTTCAACGTTGGTGATCTAGTCCATAAGGACAATCAGCGTACCTAACATGACCAAGACAAGAAAGGTAAATTTGAAGCAAATTGGTTGGGACCCTATGTCATCATGACTAAATATGGATCTGGGGCATATAGGCTTGCTACACCAGAAGGAGAGCCCCTAGAGGAGCCCATCAAAATCATGCACCTAAAACAATCTTATACTTAAGTCAGCTGGGTTATCCTATCCTGCAAAAATATCACAAAAAAAGTAAAAAATTGTCAAAAATATAAAAAATCCAAAAATAGTAAAGAGAAATAAATCAACCTATGGTGAAAACCACCCCTAGTGGCACCTTGGATAAGTATGTTTGGTGAAAAAATGGAAACAAGTGTCATTCATAGAGGGCTTAATCATTATCTACCTTGCATCCTAGTTACTTTATCCTTCTATTGGTCCCATCTACACATCCAATCCCAACATCCTATCATATCCCGTCACTATCCCATCATCGGTCCCTTGGTATATTTTGGTTGAGCATTGGACGATCTTTATCCGCTATTAGTAATCTTGAGCTTTTATCCTACTGTAAGCTTGTGTCGTTTGTCCATGTCATCCTTCACTCTCATGTATTCATTGTGTCGGTCTTCATTTTGATCACATCTTATCATATCAGTCTCTTGGTCCCATCTTTTGTCCTTGGTCTTTCTCAAACTACGTTTCCCCTACGCTTTCACGTAGGAAAGGTTGATCATTTGATATGCCCCTGGGGCTTTTGGTCCATCTAGACTATTTTTTCCATCATTTTTCTCCATTGTCCTCTTTCCACTTTTTATCCATGGTCTTTTCTTGAACTACAAGGGCTCTGTGCTTTCACGTAGGCAAGGCTAAACTTTGATTAGCCCTTGAGCCCCTAGGGCTTTAGGGTGTGATAGTCTTATGTCTTGTGTCTTGTGTCTTGTGTCTCATGTCTTGTGTCATGTCATCAAGTATGTCCTTATGTTGCTAGTTCTTCACAAATGAGATCCACTCGTATCATGAGATCCAATTGGTATGAATATCTTGAGTCATGTCGATATTTTAGTTTAGTATCCATCTTTGGTCTTAACATGATGCATCCTTCCTAACAAACCTCATCAATCTCATCCACCCTCTTGATCTTGTGGAAAAGGACGTTTGAAATTGATTATGATCTTTTGATGCTTTTGGCTTTTGTTTATAATTTGAGCTCCCTATCATACCTTGTTATGGTCACCTTGATCCATCATATCATGGTGTGCTTTGACTACTAAACATAGGGGCATACCTTGATCTTTTGTTGTTGTCTTCTTGGTTGCCCCACGTAGTACCCACCAAGAACCCTATGGTTTTGTGTTACGTTGGGACATCCTTTGTGCTTGTGGTTATCTCAATACCTAGCCTGACCAAAGTCATCGTGACCTTGAGGTGTTGGGATAGCCTCCTTGTTTGATGTGTTTTTTTTATGCATTGGATATGAATCAGCCTTGGTTTTTCATACCTTGGCATATTGTGTCTTGTGCTATAGAAAAAATCAGTGCTCTAAAAATGGAAAATCACATTAGGATTGCATTTCATGTTCAATTTTGTTGCATCACACTTTTTCCTAACCTATGACCTATGATTTTGGTTGTGCAAACATTTATCCCCCCCATCTCCCATTCTTCTCAGGATTCCTATGGTTCTTGACAGGTGTTGTTTCACACCCATCCTACTATCATTTTATAAGATAAAGCAAGGATGATACACAAATAAGGGAGACCTATTAATGATGTGCGATCCATTGTCACACCCATCACCCTTAATTTTGTAATGATTATAGGGTAAGTACTTTCCATTTAGCCCATCATTCATGCTCATATAATAGTGGTTGTAAGAAATTTAATTGCATCTCACCCCGCATTCTAGGTTCATAGCATTGCATTTCATCTCCTGTGCATTGGCATATCATATTCATTTTAAGTTGTTTAGATTAATCTTAATTGGTTATTCTAAGCATCTTAAAGATTCATGACATTATCATTTCATTGCATTATCCATTTACATTGCATTAAACATCCTAATCTATCTCATTAAATTGCATATTCATTACATTCATCCATAACATAGATCACATATCCATACATACATTTTGCATTCATGTTATCATAAATCCCTAATCAACAATGTACACATACATACATTGCCACCTGCATCACCAATCATTAATCCCATAATCACATCATATAATATCCTAATCATCCATCACATCCTGCATCACAAAATGTTAGGCATAATGCATTTCATACATCCACATAGACATAAGCATAAATCATCATCAACATCATCCATAATAAAATAATTCATATACATATACATGTAAATCATCATCAATATATATATATATATATATATATAACATTATCCTCATAATCATCCATGATAGCATCACATGCATGCACATGTGCATACATAAATCATCCATCACATAAACACAACATAGTGTCAATAAGGGCTATCGCATATCATATAAATATCAGAATATAATGTCCATCACATGATCCATAATAAAATCCATCATCTCATCAAAATACATATCCATCATATACATCGGTAATTATCAAATAAAATACAAGTACAAGGCTCTAAATCAAATATAATCTCTAAAGCTTTGTACTGCCCATCCACCCTGCACCTGTCATCTATCCTCTATCCTCTCTACTGAGCTATCCACATCTGACCTCTATATGGAGGAGTCTCTCAATAGCTACTATACCCTCGGGTGTGTGTCCCTGCTGAGTAGGATGGTGCTGGCATTTGTGGCACCTCTCTGACATAATGAGGCACCCACTATGTCTGATCCGGCATTGTTGTGTAGTAGGTCACCATATAGTAGCTAGCCTCCCTCATGTACTCATCTATCTTTGTCACCTAATACCTGGTTGTATCTCACTCTACCCTATACTTGTCTGTAAATCTAGATATGGATCTCCTCTCTTGTGCCCATGCATCTTGTGCCAATTGCAACTAACCAATCTCTACCTACACCCGGGACACCTGCTCTATCACTTTGTCTCTCCTCCTGCATGGCTTGTACTTGTGCCTGTGTGGCATCCCTCTCCCTCTACAATGTCTATACCTCTACCCTTGTACTGCTCCACTCACCCTACATGGCCTATGTATGCGCTTCATCCCTCTCTCCCTATAGAGTCTATACTTGTACCTCTACTGCATCCCTCTCACACTGCAGTGTCTGCATCTATCCTGCTATCATATCCCTTTCACCCTACAGATTTTGTACATGTGCCACTCCTCTATCTCTCTTGCCTTGCAAGGTCTGTATTTGTGCCATCATAGCCTCCTCTCTCTCTAGAACCAACCTTGTAGCCCCCATCGTCTGCTCTGCTACCTCTACTTTTTCATGGAGCTCATCCTACTCCCATCTTAGCTCAGTCCTCTCCCTCAATAGCCCCACCACCTCCTCCAGGGCCTATGAATATACTTGGTCTATCAATCCTCTAGGCTCTCGTTGTCCCCCTACCTATAGTATGGTCACCTCAGCCTACAGTCTATCTCACTCCCACCTCAACTCAACCAACTCCCCATGCTCTCTCTATCCCATTGCCTCCATTCTGGACACCTCTGCCTCTAGCCGAGTCACCTTTGCTCATAAACTGCCCACCTCAGCGTACAGTTTATCCCTCTCCACCTGTAGCTCCTTTACATGTAGTGCTACCTCATTGGCTAGGCCCCCCTAGTCCCTTTGTCCCTCTACCCGCACCCTGTCCACCTCTACATGCAGCCTGCTCACCTTAGCCACCAGTCTATTCCTCGCAGCCTCTGAATCTTTGAGTCTTTTCTTTGCAATCTACAATCTTGCTAGGGCCCCGCTCAATAGTACGACCGGGTCCTCTAGTGGTGGAAGTACGTATGGGACCATGGCCAATGGCTCAACCTTGGGAGCGTCCACCTTCATCACCTCCCCCTATGGATTGTCTCTCTCCTCCTCTGCCTCGGCCTCCTCCTAGCCTCTTGTCTACTGTCCTTCCCTCCTCACTCTCCTCTAATGGTCCTCTTGTCCTCACCGACCTTGACCACCTCCTATCCTCTCCTCTACTATCCTCCTCCCCTCCTCCCCCTCCTCTATCTATCTAGTCTCATCTCATCCTCTTGACTGAAACCACATGCCTCTGTAATCGGCTCCACCGTTGTAATCCATGTTAGTCGATGGTGGACCCACCAAGCCGATAACCTCACTATTGTCCATGAATCTTCTCTCCCTCCTCTCCTTCCTGGGTATTATACCTCTTGAAACTCCTCCCACTTCTATCTCACAAACTCGACAACAATCTGATCCCCCATGGTAACTCTCACATGATCCGTTTGAATCGCTATGGTCTATGAGGGATGTCTTGTTGAACTCTAAACTATCTCAGCACTTAGCTTTCCCTATGTAGCTCCACTATGTAGGGCTCTCTCCCAATCAAATAGGATACTATGTAGAAGTATCCTCTATGTCTCTCCTCGTCCTCCCTCCATCTAGAGAACCATTGCATCATATATGGTCTCCACACTATTTGATCCTCCTATAAATCATCTAGACTCTTCCTCCATCTATCTAGATCACCTATGCTCTGATAATGAAATACCCATTCATACTTCGTCCCATACCAGTATGCTATGGTAGTGTAGAATCTTGCCCCCCTCTTGTCACAACTCCTAGCCTGGCCACAGTGATATGATCCCAGGCCCATACCTGTAACAATGTCACCTATGTAATAATGAGTACCCCCCGATAGCACACCACGTGCATATCCTTGTATAATTGTGCTAACACACATGGACCCCATGCAAACTCCCCCTCCCTCTGCTCAACAATGTGTCTAACAACCTCCATGAACTTGAGGCTACAAAAACATCCACTCCTATCTAGCAAAAAAATCCCACTAATCAAACCACAAAGATACAATGGAAATGCAGGTACTCCCAACCCTAGGCATCTATCCAGATCCAAAACATCCACTAGACCGGTAAGTCATCTCGTCCAAAGAGGACCCATAAGGTCTAATCCAACTCCTACCCCTCTAACCTCGTCCAACTCACAAGGTGCCTGACTATTGGTAGCTGCAAAATCCTCCACATATCCTCCAGTGTGATTGTCACCTCCCTTGTTGGGAGGTGGAAAGTGGACATCTCTGAGCTCCATCACTCAATCAGTGTAGTCAGTAACGCTCGGTGCGCTTTGATGGTGGGATATATAAGCATGTGTAGTAAACCCACACACGCCAATGCCTCATGATCCTCTCCATTCATCGCCACGATCATCATCTCTAGAACCTCTGAATGCCTCTCTTGCATCTGCAAGCTCTCAAACCATTGCAATCACACCACACAACATGTCAGTCATTTAAACAATCTCCTTATGTTTCCTTCTCTTTCACATTCTTTTCTTCCTTGCCCTGGGTTGTCTTCTTGACATTTCCACCCTTTGGGAAAATTTTCCCAATTTTCCTATTTACCTTTTTCAACCTTTTCCTTCACCTTTTGGGAGAATTCACCCAACTCAAATGAATTTTCCCAACTCGAACAAATTTTCCCCTTTTGTCATCATCCCTTCCTATTTTATGGGCATGTTCCCCCTTCTTTTCCTCTCATCGCCCTTGGGATGGGTGAGTTCGCCCAACCAATGGGAGAGCCTGCCCTTGGGACGGGTGAATCCACCTGCCCTTTGGGCGAGCTCACCCTTAGGATGGGAGGGTGCGCCCATCCATGGGTGAGCCCACCTAGGATGGGCAAGCCCGTCTAGTGGGCACCTTGGCTTGCCTCTACAGGCGGGTGCTCTTGCCTGACCAATAGGCGTTATCACCCATCCTTGCAGACGAGTGAGCCCACCCACTTGGAGGGTAGATTGACCCGCCTCTCTGGCAGGCGAGTCTACCCTATGGATAGGCGGACCCGCCAACCCCCTACCATGGTCAGTTGCACCCAGTAGATGGGCACATTCATCCCTCTTATAGGTGCATTCACCCATTTGATGGGAGGATTCTCCCATCTTTTGGGTACAGTTGCCCCTGTAGCTAACATGACCCCATTTTCAGACAAATTTTCTGAATTCATGGGCAAGTCTGCCCTTCTCTGACACCATCCCACCCTTTTTAGGCATTTTTTCATTTTTTAGGTGAATTTTTCCATTAAATAGGTGAATCTTCCCCCCTTCCCCACTGCCTCTAAACAGACAATTTTTCCTACAAAATGGGCGAAATTGAAATTCCGCCAACTACCCATTTTACTAACCTATTCAAACCCCACAACCCATGTTTTTAAAATGCATGAAAATTCAAAAACAAAACAAAATTTGCTTAAAATCACAAAGAGGGTTTTGGGACTAACCTAGCATGGAAGTGCATGCTCATGGTAGAACTGTCATACCTCATCCCCCGGTGGATAATATCATCATCATATTCCTCATCCATCCTCGTCACCTTCTTCTTTTTCTCCTCTCTCTCTCACTCAACTACCAGGTGTGCAAATGAGGAATACTAATTCTTAAAATTACTATATGTAGCTTTTCCCTCCTTTTTTAACCTTTTTTAAGTTTAGGGTATTTTTACCCTTTATTTAACCACTTTTTCATTTAATTAATCCTCCAACTTCTGTAAACCACCATTTGCACACTGTGTGTCCATTTGACTTCGTTCAAAATCCAATCTTCATGGTTTTTTGAGGTCTATCTAATGGTACGCCCCATTTCCTCATATTGAGAAGTCTCCTGGGGCCCCTATTTCTTCCCCAACCACCCTCTCGAGGGGCATACCCTACCATTTTTCTCCATTCCTCTGTCATAGTCACTTTTTTGCAAGACTAGGGCACCCCCCTTCACTTCCCACCATTTGGGAAGCTTACAAAACTTCTCCCATGCTAGTGCATCATTTTCTAGTCATTTCCTCTATAGAGTCATCCGCACTTTATTTTTCTTTGAAACACTGTTATTCTAACAATATTTTGAAGAGGGACAAAATGTAGACATCCAAATTTGGTCACTACTATATGATAAAATTTGTCACCTTTATTCATCTATTTCATATTCCCCATCGATATTAATTAAATGATTTATTTAATTAATATTTCCCCTTTTCCTAAGGTATTCAATTTAATAATTAAATACTTTATCTTTCACCCCTTCCTCTCTGAATTAAATAAATACACCAATTTATTTAATTTAGTCATTTGACCTTTTGAATTTAAATCAATTTTAAATTCCCTCTTTTCTCTCTCCTTGTCACATTCTCCATAACTTGTAACTTGTTTATAATCCTTCATTAGCCTCCTTAATCACCTGTTTGCACAACCTTAATCTAATCCACATGTTATTTATGACATATCTCCAAGTCAACCATCATAAATGATTTCTTTCTTTAGCCAAGACAACCTCTTCCCCATGTGAATTGAAAAATTCACATTTATTGTTCCAAGGCTCTCCTCTTCCCCATGAGGATTATTGAGGAATTCTAAAATTCCTCATGTGTCACATCCCACATGGGGATAAGGACCTCCTTTATGAGGAGACCTTGTATTTTCCTCAAGGTACTTCCAAGTACCCTCTCATCATGTGAATTAAAAATTCACATTTATTGCTCCAAGGTTTCTCTCTTTCCCATGAGGATTATTGAGGAATTATAAAATTCCTCATCTATCACATCCTTCCCACATGGGGACAAGAACTTCCTTTTTGAGGAAATCTTCACCCAATCCCAAGGCACTTTCAAGTACCTCCACATCACATGCCCCCTTTTCACATCATTGCCACATGGCAAGATGTGAGGGCTTGTGAGTCCTCAACTCACCATAGCCCTTCATCTTGTCCATGGTGGCTAAATCCTAGCCCTCCATTTCTCTAGAACCTTTTCCCTTAAAATAGAGGATTTTGGCCTAATTTTAATTCATTCACTAATTCACTCAAGCATACACACTTTAGCATTCAAACATTCTCATTCAAGCATTCAAGCCATTGCATCCACCATTGTTGCAATATTTAAGCTCATCTTGCATCCATTTTTCATGCACTTATCCAATACCCATCTTCACCATTGCATCCTTCATCACATCTACATCATTTTTCATATATTTTTTAGGTGATTTTCCATCAAAGGAGCACACAAACAATCGAATCCAAAGGTCCAACCAAACAATCAACTTGGGCAAGGTAAAATCATTGTTTCAACTTTGTTTTTTTCAAGTCTAACTAGGCTAATATTGAGGTGTTGTATTGTGTTCTTCTTCCTTTTGCATTTCATTTTTTTGCATCATTTAGGGGTAGAAAACACATTGCACACACTGCCAATTATGACCCTCTTTTTAGGGTAGTCAAAACTCACTTCGGGAAAGATATTGTGCAGGTTACAAAAGAGGAGATTGTAGAGGTATTCAAGTTGAACAAGTGAAATAAAGACATGGTAGAAGTTAATGAAAATAAATTGAGGGAAGAATATGACAAAGTCAGACATACATTTATAGTTTCAGTACTGGCCCACTTTCTGGTATTAGCAGGAAAAGGAAAGGGCGGGATTGTTTTGGGACAATCTAATAAGGAGACCATCCCCATCAAATAATTTGTCAATTATTTATAGAATAATTTATACTCCCTATGTTAGATTTTGTGGTTTGATCTATTTTCAAGCATGTTGATTTCCCCAATGTATATGGCTGAAAAAATTCAACACCCCAACATCAATACTTTGTATGATTTTTCTACATACTTATTAGAGGAAATACATAAGCGACTGGTAGCATTAAAGAGTGGGAAAATTGCAGTAATAATTTGGTGGTTTTCTTCTCTTTTTATGCATATGTTTTGTACAAGGGTGCTTATTATTTTAGTAAGGATATGGAGTTGAAGAGAGTAGAGGGTGGTGTGGTAATTCCAATCCAATCATGGAATCCTCTGTTAGATAGGCATGAATAGAAAACCAGTTTTTTGATTGCCACAAACATTTTTTCCTCCAAGCTTAGAAGAGTTTTAATGGTGGATGTGCCTAGGATTCCACATGAGCTACATGACTTCTTGAGGCTAGCAGAAAGGTGACCTGATTTGAAAATTAGTCACAATTGGGGGAATGTAATACCATATAAGGACTACACTATTATCAGGGTATATGGTACAAGGATAACACCCCATATACTTCATAGGGAGGTGCCATTAATGATAGGTTTTCTTGAGGTTATGTGGAAATTGGGTAATGTTGATGATGTTTACCTATTTGAGAAGAGAAAGGGAACATTTTTCCCAAGCTACACTATCTTTTCTATTTTGTCATGATAACCAATAGATGGAGGAATATTCTTGACTATCATCTTAAGCCCTATGATATGAAACTTTGGGCATATAGGAGTTATGATCCTGAGGGATTCATGGTTTGGTTGATGGATAGAATCAAAGGAGGGCAGTTTGTACATACCCATTCATTCCCTGATGATCTCATCAAAAATGTTTTTGACCTCAATGTTTAGGAGGAAATGATGAGAAAATGGGTTGTGTTTGTGAAGTTGGAAAAATTAAGAAAGATTAAGGACCTTGAATTCAAGGCTTTGTCAAATATTGATAATATAATTTTGAAAATAGAGACATTCAAAATTTTGAAAACGTTGTTGCAAGTCTAAAAGAGGAGAGAATAGTATAGGATAAGGGTAAAGTTGTAGTTTTTGAGGATCATGATAAGGGGAAATCCCCCATGGTAGAAGAGGAACCAGCTCAACAACTTCCCAAGAATGTGCATATTTATGCAAGGAAGAAAAGCATAGTGAAGAAGAAATTAACTATTACCACTCCTACACAATTAGAGGAGTCAAGGGCACCTTCTCCACATCAAAAATTTCCACCATTGTCACCACCCCATTGTTCCACCCTTGAAATAATTGATTTGGATTCACCAACTAGGGGGCCATCTCCTCCAAAAGAGCCACCAATAAAAAGGTAAAGGGTTGAGACAAACGGCCTTGTTGACTATCTTGTAGATGATTCAAATGACAAAAATTTTGTCATTGAAGATTAAATAAGGAAATGAATTACATCCCCTCAAAGAGACATGATGCCACCAACTTTGAGTCTCAGATTGAGCAATGCATATTTTAGTGTGATTAATAGCTCAGAGGATGTGAAGGTCAAAGCTTATGAAATTTTCATGGATGATGATGCATTCATTAAAACACAAGCATTCCAAGAATATGTGTGAAGGGCTATGAATGTGCAAATGAGGACAAGAAAGAGTCTTGAGAAGACACAATCAGTTATTGAGGCTGAAGTCTATGAGGAAATGAGGACTAAGCACTTGAATATCATTGCAAAAGAAGACAGGGAACTTGTTAGTAAAAGTTGTGTACTATTGCTACCATAATGGTACTTGGCATCTAATATTGCATTTGATACTATCAGAAGACATGATGCCCCCATTTTCAACCGTGAGGAGGAAGTCATATTGGCCTTGCAAGGATCAGATTTTAGCTCCTAGTGGGACACACTTGTCATTTGGGCCTTGGCCCCAAGCACCAAGAATCCTAAGGTTGTAGAACCAAATCCAAGAGTCATGGGAGGATTGATCATCAAAAGAGTATCAAACACCTCAACCCTTAAGCAGCTACAATAAATGCCATTGTAGCTTAATTTACTAAGGCTTCACTTGAATCCCTAACTAAAGAGAGGGATAAATTTAGAACTCAATACAATGATATAGTGGTAGAATATAATGTGAGCCATAAAAATATTACAGAAATACAAACACAAATGGCCTTATGGAAGCAACAATTTTAGTCTATACAGTCAGGCTCATCTCAAGTAACAATTTTTCCTCCCCCTTCTCCAATTCTTTCATCACCTTCGATCCAAAATAAGGATATGCCTCCTAATTCTAAGGATGTTCCAACTGCACCATCAACCCAAGATACATCAAATGCACCTAAAACAGACGAGACCACCATGGAGGATTTGATGGAAAAGTTAAAAACTCATGAGAATAGGTGTAAGAAACAACATGAGCTCATTCATGTGAGAAATTTGAAGATTGTGACTATGGTTCTTGAGCACCTAAATAAGGGGATTTATAGGAGATCGATTAGCTCTCATTCTAGATATTCTTTAATGTTTAATGCAATAAGAAATTTTGACAGGGACAAGGATGTTTCTATCCCATTAATGGATAGATGGTTCCCCAGGGCACAAATGTTGAGAGACATGGCCATTGGGTCAACACATGATACAAATAAACCTCCCAAAATTGTTCCAACCCTTAGGTTTGTGAATGAGATAAAAGATTCCTAAGGGTTCACAAAGCCTCTTGAAATGAAAATAGAGAATTGGTGAAGAAGTTTGATGAGTGGAGCTTCAGTTTGCTTCTAGATATATTTTAGATTAAAATGGCGAGTTTAAACCTCTACAAGAATGGAATGACCAAGAAAAAAAAGTAATAACATCTCAATCTAAACTAATCTATGATGGGGTAGATGTGGATATATTAAAAAATAGTATGGATAGGTTAACCCACACAAGAATTTTCCTAAAAGAGTTTCATAAAGAGGAAAATCAGGTGGTAGTCAAATATAGCCCATATAGGAAACAAGAAGATAATATTATGGGGTTTTATTGGCCTACTGCGAAATAATTTTCAATATGGAAGTCCAAATATGTTGACATCTTGGACTTATAGGCTGATGCAATGTTGAAATGGTGATTGGAATTTTGATCTTGTATCTACAACAATAGGGTTTTCAACAAAAGAAGTACAATACATGGCTTGGAACTAGTATAGATTAGGCCTTAGATATATCAATGTTTAGATATTGTACTTTCTCGGGTTCAAATGTGGTGACATGGAATGTAGAAATGGAGTTGCTTTGGCATTTTCTACTTTCTCCATTTTATGTTTTTTCATCCTCAAGTTTTGGAGCACATGGAACAAGTGCATTGCTTGTGGAAGGAATAATCTACACCAGCTAAAGAGCCTTTTGGAAGGCGAGAGAATATTCATCAACAAATGAGAAATTGTTTTTGTCTTAAGTGAATTTCTCCCTTGTGTTTTGGAAAATATAACTACCTTTGAATGTAAAAGTGATTGTCAAATGAAAACATGGCATGTGTACAATTTGGCACGAAGCTTTTTTTTCTCCCTTGTTCTTATAAAAGGGAACTCAAGGCCAATTATATGGGGTTGCTAGTAGATTGATCTCAGAGAAAGTTTTGTAACCAAGTCAAGATAATAGAATATGATTCTATTTTAGGTTCTAAGAGTCTTTTGAGTCTTTTAATGGTGGATATGATAACACTACTATCATATTTTGAAATATAAATGGAAAAATATTCAAGGCCAATGTTCTCCATTCTATACTTTTCATAGATTTTGAATAGAAACCAATCAAATATTACTTCTATTCATCTTCTTTTCTTTCCTTGAATGTTTTTTCATTTTTATTATGATCAAAGAATGAGTTAAAATGTATTAGCATGAATGGAGGTTTATGTGAATGTATTCATGGATCGCTAAGTATTGTTGGTTAAGTTTCTAGTATTAATGGTGAAAGGTATCATTGATAGGCTTTGTTATGACAGGAGTAATGTTGTTTTATGTTCTCAATTATGTGATTTAGAATTCTCCACCCTAGGATAAGGCACTGGTCAGTTCATGTTACAGTTTCTTAGATCTTTCATAATAGATACATTCAAATCAATCTTAATCTCAAATTTTAGTATGAATGCATGTAGAGTTGAATTATAACATTTTCTCATGCTTAAATATGATGTTACCATGAAGATTATCTAGATCTTTAAGGTATTCCATATGTTAAGTAATTAAAGGATAATTTACTTGTTTATGTACAATGTATATTATAATTGGTACAAGATCATCTAAAGATACATTATAGGGACCACCCTCCCAAGTTTTGTAGAACCCAAAGTGTAGAGGGAAATCCTAGAAAATTTTCACCTGTTTGTTGGCCAATCCTCATAGTTATTAACCATTGAATTTGGAAAATTCATAGATAATTGATGAGATAAAGTTTGGTTCATAAAAAATAACCAACAGACTGACGACTCTGCTGGGGACAAAGCTAATCCAATGTCTCTAGTTGAGATTTGGTACAGTCATATTCAACAAAATTCATTGTTCTTTGTTGTTTAAAGAACAATGTATATAAATTATCATCATATGTTACATCATTTCTATGTGAGTCAAGTTCTTGACCCTATTTTCTATTCCTTGTCGAGGTGTGTTCAAAATTCTCTCTGAATTTACAAAGCTTCTCACAAGTGTGATATATTCTCTTTTCCCCATCTAGTGGGTGGCTACTCTGAAGTCTCTTATGCCAATGAAAAGTCAAAAGTTCAAAGAAAGAGAGAGAAGTAGAATTTTAAGGAGATATTTGAAGCCATGAGAGGAACTAGGACTAATATGAAGAAGAATCCTGAGAAAAAGCTAGAATTTGTGCTACCATGGAGTAAAAAGTTATCATGGATAGCAAAGAACACTGAAGCAAGAAAGTCTGCTAATAATATTGATCGTGCATCTACAAATTTAAATGAAAATGTTCATGAATAAAAATTTGATTATGGTATGCCCTCTAGTAATGAGGAAAATCTTTCCACCAATGAGCCCCTTGCTATCACTAGTCAGCTTGATCATAACCCTTTAACATCAAAGGAAATTAAGTTGTGGAAATTTTGGGATAAAGAAGGATAATCCCCAACCATAAGGGAAAATCCTAGGGGTACTTCTATTTTTAATGATGAAAATTTCAATCCAAGAGGAAGATCTCGTAGAAGAACTTCACACCACTCTTCTGAAAGAGGGCCACTGAATCTTACCTATTATACCCTAGAACCTAGTGAATCAAAGGTTACCCTAGAGGATGAAGAGGAGATAAATAAGGATATGAAAGCCCTGCAAGAAGAAGATATGAGACTCAAGGAGTTGGGATTAAAGAAAGAAAAATAAAGAGAAGAGAAAATAAAGGATGCAATGATAAAGAGAGATCAATTAAGAAGGATTGAAAAGATGAGAGAGATGGTGAAAGAAGAACCAATTCCTGAAGATCCTTTTAAATTTGTTGTTAAGGAAACCTTTGATCAACATAAAGTAACTATTCCTATGTGAACCACCACTACAAACACATATACTAGTTTTGTTGTAGCAACTAAAGTTTTAGACCCTTCTACTGCTATTAAGAAATCCCAACCTATAGATAATGGAAAAAGACCTATGGGTCAGCCCAAGAAAGCAACCACAAATGAAAACACAAGTTCCTCATCTACTAACGAATCTATTGCAAGTGCCTAGACTAAGTCCATTCCGTCAAATGTGCCCCCCAATCCCAAAGTGTTGAGGTTGCAATGAGCTAATGAAAAATTGCAACAAGAGCTGAGTAAGATGGAAATCCTTGCTGCAAATAAAAAAATAGAAAATAATGTTTCATTTCTTAAAACCTCCATTCCAAACCCGGGAGGTTCAATTTTTGGCCACTCTATCCCTAATCACCAATCACAACACACTAAATCAAGTGGAAATATCTTGGGTAGTTGTGATGGTTGAGGCCAAGGTGGTGGGGGTGACAACAAAAATGAGAATACACAATCTAGAGGTGGATCCAAAGGTGGAAATGGGAGTGAAAGTGGTGGAGATGGAAAAGCCAATAAATAGTCTAGTGATCAAGATTAAAATGGACCTCACAATGATCAAAGAGATCAGTTCACAAGAAGGCCTATGGAAGTGGATAGGTACAAGAAATTGTGCTTTGATGGGTTCCTAGATACCCAAACCAATTCCTTGATGATGTTAGGAGTTTATTGGTTAGGTTCTCTAGAAATAATACACTAAGTGGTGAGGATCACCTAAAATCATTTGTAAACATGATGGATTATTTTGAGGTTAATATTGAAGATGTTATGATGAAACTTTTTATGCAGTCACTCACTAAACATACTAGGGAATGGTATATATCTGTATCGTCAAAGAGTATTGGTTCATGAGAGGAATTTAAAAGGATATTTAAAGAATGATATGGTGATAATATTGATGCAAGGTTCTTGTTGATTGAATTCAACAATATCTCTAAAGGTTCAAATGAAATGGTTGATGATTTCAATACTAGATTTCAAAAGGCCATGAAAAGATTTCCAGCTAACTCAATGATAAAGTATTCTTAGTCAATTATTGCAATGCATTTGATTCAAAAATGAGTTATCACCTATGAGATAAGAATCCTCAAACCTTGAGAAAGGCCTTCAAGATTGTAGTACATATTGAAAAAAATAGAAGAGCGTCAAGCAAGGTAGGGAGAAGAGATGATGTCAAGCTCTTGAAGAACCTAAAGAAAGAAGGAAATACTCAACAAATAAAGGATCTTCACTTGAGGATAAAATTGATAAAGTTGCAAGTTCCATGAAGGACATCAATTATATACTTGTAATGCAAGAAAATGGGTTGATAAATGAAAAGCCTAATTTACAAAGAAGTGAAAGACCTCCAAGGCTGCAAGATCATCCTTACGATACCAATTGGCATAATGGAAAGCCAATTCAGAATAATCAAAAGAACACATAGAGGAAATTCCCCCCTAATCCATTATAGAAGAATTTTTAAACTTTCCTGATGAAACGCCTTGGTGTGTTGTTTTCCAATTGCCACATGCTTTTCAAACATGTCTAGTAGCAAAACAATTTGAAGAAGAACAAAATGAACCTGATGATTATGAGCCACTTGAGGAAAACAATGAGGAGATTCATGTGCTTATGCACATATCAGATTTTTTTTAGGGAGAATGCTCTTCAAATGAAGAGTCACATGAGGTTGATGTTGACAACTAGAGGCAAAAATATGATTCTTATCATCAACATATTTTTCCCGATGAAGAAGATAATGTTGAGCATAATGTTTGTGCTATGGAAAAAAATGAAATGAATGTGTCTCTAAGAAGACCCTATGATGAGTAGTATCAAAGGATGATAATATCTTTAGTTGCACAAGCTAGAAACACTCACAATTTGAGAAATAGAATTATGAATTGTGACCAAGGCAAGCCAAGTAGTATGTTCATCAAGGATCAAAATGCAAAAAAGCAAGGAACTAAGGAAGATGGTAAGGAAGGAGAAATCAAAGCCAAGGAGAGGACCTAAGATTTAGGATAAGAAAGATAATACAACCAAATAAAATTATCAGGTTGTCTCTCCAATTTTTCAAAGCAAAGACTCAACATCCAAATGTAGATCAGGAAAAGAAACAAGAAAAGAAAGAGACTGAGAAGAAATGTGAGAAACAGAAGGAAAATATTGAGGAACAAATCATAGTCCCTTACGAACTACCCAAGTATAATCTTGATGACATATTGATGCAGACAAAAGGAAGAAAACTCACTTTCAAAACTCAACTTGGCAATAGTACAATAATTTCTTGGTGACCAACAACTAGAACCTTCAATTCCTTCACAAAAACCCTTGATTCACAATACCCAAAAATGAGATTAAGACTTAGAATTCTTGTTAAATACTCAACCATCATAAACAACACCAAATTGACTAAATCAAACCCATACATTCACTTATATAACTCAAACATAGAACTTTACCAAGTTGACTATCCCAAACACCAATTAGGCCTTTTAGGCTCCCCAAACTCATTCCCTCTTGGCACACAACAACAAAGGAATCTCCATATGATCTAACTAGATTCATAGGAATAAAAAAACCTTCAATAGAACTCCCTTCAATAGGTTATGATGGTCACTCAAGGTAAGAAACTTCAATTATGCAAAACTGTCCTAACTAGTACTGTTACAACTCTGCCTTGGCAGGATAGTCATCCAAAGATGAACTCCAACTTGTAACTCCACTAAAATAAATCTAGGAAGGACTAAAAATAAACCTTTACAACCATTCCAAACACTAATACCCTGAAGGACTCATGTCTTATAATCAAAACTCTTAAAAAAACTCACTGTGCACTGCCCTTTTTCAAAATTTCATGCAAAATCAGTCCTAGGGCTTCATGGAATCAGCCCAATAACTCATCACCAACACCTGCCACTTGGATATCTTGAATATTATACCAAAACAGATTTATAGAACAAAAATTAGGGAGTTCCAACCATAAAAATGAAAGATATGGAATTTTCTTACTTGCTGCCCACCCTAGATTAGGGTTTTACCCGCCTAGAGTAATTTCTTCATAACTTCCACAAATCTAAATGATTTTTAATGAAAAAAAGTGAATTTTAAAGTAGACTCATAGGGATATCATGTCAAATGGAGAAGAAGTTGATTATTGCACAATAAATGGCCGTACAAGGGCCTGCAACTCAGAAAATGCAGAAAAATAACAAAAAATATAAACTTTTTATTAATTTCCACACTCCTAAATTATTCCTCCAACCTTCCTCGAGATTTGTGAGGCCAAAAATGACTTTAAATAACCATACCAACCTCTCAAACTGAATTTCTAACTAATTTGACCTTTCATATTCCTCCTTTTGCAATTTGTTGCATTTTTGCAATATTGTATTAACAACATTTTGTCAATTTTTGCACTTTTTACATTTCAACACAAATTACTCCAAAATAACTATGATTGACCTAAAAAAAACTTAAATAGGTCTATTAGACCCTTTTACAACATTATATCATCATGTTTATACCAAAAGCTTAAAGTTGCCTCTTGGAAGCATATTCTTGCTTGGGTGCTCATGCCCCACATATTTTAGCTACTTTCTTAAGTCAAGGTGATAGTTCCATTAATGGAGGATGAGAGTTGAAGATCATAACTAGAAGGTAGTGGCCCTTATCAATGGTGCTACTACAGCTTGTGATGGTAAAATGGTGTCTACTCAACCCAAAGTGAGTGGAAATAAAGTAATTGAAGAGGAAATGGAGGGAGCTATTATTGAAATCCCTCAAATTTACTTGGGTAGTACTATCACAACTTTCCCAAGTAATATTGATCCTTTTTATGCAACCCTGATTATTGATGGTAAGCTTCTTAAAATTGTATGATTGATTTAGGGGCTTCATCTAACATCATGTTGGTTGAGATCATGAAAGAGATGGGTTTGAAGATAAATTGTGCCTATGGAAAATGTTATGCAATGGATTCAATTAAAATCTCAGTCATAGGAGTGATTAAGGATATCCCATACAGACTGGTTGCTTTCTCAGACAAGGAGTTTTTTATGAGCATAGTTGTGGTGAACATCCCACCAAATTATGGTATGTTATTTTTAAGTAAGTGGAGTGCTTCCATGGGAGGTAGCATGCAGTGTTACATGTCTTTTGCCACATTTCCAATCGAGGGAAAAGACATTAAGCTTGTGAGGGAGCCAAGAGCCCCACACATGATTGAATTTGTGGAACAAGAGGGAAAAATTCACTTTGTGGATATTGGTATTGGAAATTTTAGAGTTGAAGAGTCACAAGAAGAAGAGGAATAACAACCTATACCCCTTGAAAAGGAAGTGTTGCAGCAAGTAAACAATGATGAGTTGTGGAGCATGTGTTTTGATGGTACTTGCTCAAAAGAAGGAGCTGATGTAGGGATGATACTCATTTCCCCTAGTGTTACAACCTTTAAGTTTTCATTTTCATTGCTATTTGCATGTACAAATAGTGTAGCTGAATATGAAGCTTTTCTACTAGGACTAAGACTAGCTAAGAAACATGGAATCAAGAAGTTAAGAGTTATTGGAGATTCATAGCTTGTTTCTCAAGTTAGGTCAAGGTATACATCAAATGATAATAGGTTGAGATAGTAAATGAATGTTGTTTGGGACTCAATAGAATAGATTGATGATTTTGGTATTGACTTGTTGGATAGGAGTAAGAATCATGTGACATATGTACTTACCAATATTGCACTCCAACCAGATGAAATTACCTTTGCAAGAATTTCAAAAGTTGAAGTATAGATCAGAAGTTTAGTTCTTAATAACATAAGTAATTGGTAGGATTTTAATGATGATGAGTACATATTGAGGTTTTGTAGTGTGTAGATGAATATGAAGGTCAAAAAATTGACTTTGGAGATTTTGTAGAAGTGGATGTCAAGGAAACAGTGTTTGGCAATGAGATCATTTAGTTGAAGAAAAATAAAATCCCAAAGGGACTAGTTGCCTTGGAAAAGGTCTTTGATGGTCTTGAAAGGATTAATGCTAAGAAAACATACACTCATAAGGAAGATTTGGAAGAGGTAAATCTTGGTACAAAGAATGTTCCTAAGAAAGTCTACATTGGAAATAAAATGAATCTTCAGGTCAAAGAAATCTTGATTTCTTTGTTAAGAAGATACAAGAATGTGTTTTCATGGTCTTATGATGATTTAAAGGCCTATAGGGAGGACTTTTTTCAACATGAGATTCCCTTAAAACCTAATTCTAAGAATTTTAGGAAAAATCAAAGGCCAATAAATCCTACATTGGAACCTAATATGCAAGAAGAATTGGTCAAGTTAAGAGAAGGAGGTATCATCAAACCAATTAGGCATTCTGCATGGGTATCAAACTTGGTACTAGTGAGAAAAAGGAATGGGGATATAAGGCTTTGTGTGGATTTCAAAAATCTAAATATATCATCATTGAAAGACAACTATCCATTACCCAACATGGAAGCCATGTTACAAGAGGTGACTAGCTGTGAGCTTTTGTCTATTATGGATGGTTTTTCTGGATATAATCAAGTGGTGGTTAAGGAGTTTGAGCAATACAAGACTACATTTACTACTCCTTGGGGAACTTATATTTATGTTAGGATGCCTTTTGGCCTAAAAAATGTAGGTGCCACTTTTCAAAGGGCTATGGATGTGGCCTTTTTCGACTTTATAGATATCTATTTAGTAGTTTACCAAGATGATTTGACAACATAAAATAAGAAGGAAGAAGATCATTGTATGCACCTAGAGAAGGTATTCAAAAAGGCACTTGAATATGGCATATCTTTGAATCCCAAGAAGTGTGTGTTTGGGGTGAAAGAAGGAAAGTTTCTTGGCCATATTGTGCAAATGAAAGAATAAGAATTGATCCTGAAAGACTGGTTGCAATAGATAAAATTCCACAGCCAAAAAATGTCAAAGGCATCTAGTCATTCTTTGGAAAAATCAATTTCTTAAGGATGTTTGTGACGAGCTTTGCAAAGATTACCTGTCCAATCTCCAAGATGTTAAAGAAAAGAGAAAGGTAATTTGGAGTGAAGAGCCTAGTATGGCATTTAAGAGTATCAAAAAACCATTAAGGAGGCTCCAATATTGAAGTCTCTAGATTTATCCAAGCCTATGCATATTTTCTCTATTGCATCATTTCATACAATTGCTATTGTGTTTTTGCAGAAGAATGAAGTGGGCTTTGAGCAACCCATTGCATTTTTTAGCAAGTCCTTATAGCCCACAAAATTAAAATATGATATGACTAATAAATAGGCTTATGCATTGGAAAAAGCAGTTAAAATTTTTAGAACATACTTAGTGGGAGCTACAATCATTGCTTAGGTCCCAAGTGTTGTAGTGAAGGATATCTTCACTCAACAAGAGGTTATAAGAAGAAGGTGCAGATGGATCAATAGGATCCAAGAATTTAATATTTATTTTCAAATTGCCAAGTTAGTGAGAGGGAAAGGTTTATCTAAATTGATGGTTGAGACTAACTTGGAAGCCAACCAAATCAATCAAACATAATGTGCAAATGTTGCACCTATATGTGACATGCAAACATGTTGTTGGTATAGGCATATTGTCCAATATCTTCAAACAATGCAATGTCTTGAAGATATGGAAGGCAATGAAAAATGAACCTTGAAACTATAGGTTGTCAAGTATGTGATCATTGACAATGATATTTGGTGGAGGATTCCAGAAGGTTTACTACTTAAATGTGTTGATGGTAAGCAAGCACTAGATCTTCTAGCTGAAATACATAGTGGAGTCTATGGCAGTCATTACATGGAAAATACAACTACCCACAAGATTTTGAGAGCAATATTTTGGTGGCCTTCAGTATTTAAAGATGCCCACAAGTTTGTAAAAACTTGTGATGCTTGTCAAAGGTTTTCAAGAAAACTAAAGTTTTTAGGAAATTTTCCACTTAGACCGATATTATTCCAAGACTCTTTTTAATAATGGGGTATTGATTTAATTGGTGAGATATCTAAGAAATCAAGTGGTGGACACTTTTGGATTCTTTTTTCCATTGGTTATTTCACAAAGTGGGTGGAAGCAATCCCCACTAAGAAAGAAACAAGCAAAGTGATGATTTATTTTCTAATGAACAACATTTTGATTAGGTTTGAAATCCTAGAGAAGATTATTTCTGATAATGCCATGTGTTTTAGATCAGATGAGTTTAAATAATTTTGTGATAAACATGGAATCCAAATATCTTATTCATATCCTTATCATCCACAAGGAAATGGCCAAGTAGAATCAAGTAATAAAAGTTTAATGAAGATTATCATAAGGGTGATTAAGAAGAATAAGAAAGCATGGGACTCAAAACTAAAGCTTGCACTCTGGGTGGATAGGGTTACCATCAAGAAGGCTACTGGAAATTCTCCATTTGGTCTAGTATGTAGTTTGGACGCAAGGTTGCATCAAAACAACTTGTTGAAGATGTAAATTTTTTTGCAAGAATATGATAGAGATATTTGTGATGAAATGCAACATAGGGTTGATACCCTCATAGAGTTGGATGAAAAAAGGAGAGAAGCTCAAAATACAAATAAAAAAATGCAGTTGCAATTCAAACATCTATATGATAAAAAGGCTTCCCCAAGAAAGTTTGAAGTAGGAAATGTTGCAAGTATGAAGGTGTTATCATTGATGTCAACTATGTCATGGAAGTTGGTTATCGATTGTATATGCCTAGGATATTGAGAAAATTATAATAAAGAAAGTTTGTAGGTATTCATTGTATGCTCTAGGATGTGCTTTGTATTGTTGCTATGCTTGTATAGATCTGAGGTATTGTTCATGGTTGTTGGTAGTTGCTATATCTAGAATTTGGACTTCTAGATCATTGTATAGTGTAGGATATCTTCACTAGTATGTGAACTATGCATTTTGGCGTGTTTGGCTATGGTCTAGGAGAAATGTAGTTGCTATGAATTTCTCCATATTTTGGTTTCATAAATTTTGGTTCTAAGACTAAGTTGATGAGGTTGTGTTCAAGTGAAATTTGTTGTCTGAAAAGATTGGATCATGTTAAGGATGTGTGTGCTCAATTTTTTTATGTGTTTTACATTGGTGTTGGCCAACCTTGTGTTAACCACTACTTATGAATTTCATGGAAGCATTTTGAGGCATGTTGGGACTCATTTAGGTCCTCATTACATATGTGTTTGGGTTGCCCTCATTCTAATTCCATCGTAGAATGTTTTGGCACTAACCTAATTTGAATTTGTAAATACAAATGGTGTTTGGATGACCTTGGAAGAGGTTTCAAGGTTGAAGACAGTATAAGTACAAGTTGATATATTGATGAAAGATAATATAGATGAAATATAGATGCGAGATAGTGTGTGATGTGAATTTGAGCAGATCAGTGCGAATTTAAATTG
>VDFB02070345.1:0-24627 GCA_007258455.2 Sequoia sempervirens
TATCCTAGGAAGTCCACTTAAAGGAACTAAAATCCCAAATGTCACCAAATTGATGAAATCCTTTTTTTAAAACAATAATAAGCATACCGAGCAAAAGCAATAGCAAGAGGAATGAAATACTGAAATATGTATTATGATGTTATTTCTTTTGAAGGAATGATTATGTTTTATATACTAATGGAAATTACGATAAATGTATATGAATTGCAATGTGAATATGTTAATGCTTTGATGATGCAAATATATATGTGAACAACTAACTACCTATGTGATGTACTAAGTTGAATGTAGGAACAAGTTTAAACCTAGGGGAGGAGCTTGGTCTAGTAACCCTTAATGATCCTAATTAAGCATTCACACACTCACACCCTCGTTGGTCTAGTCGAGTTAGTTCGTGAAACTGGTAGGTAGCCTTCAGTCATTCAATGAGAATGCTTTGCAATGGTTTTGGATATGGTCTTATTCTGTGGAGTGAGTTTGAGTCTTCCTTCGTATATTTATGAATATATCGATCAATCAATATGATTATTATGGATAGTGAGACAACAATATATAATCGTTAGTATGCATATTTATGTGATTGATAAATAATGAATAAATAAATGAGTGTGTGTGTGTGTGTATATATATATATAATAATGGATGTAATATTACATAAATATATATTAATAGTATATATATAGATACGATGTTATATATTTAAACGTATATATATATATATTTAAAAGCATTTGAAATATACATGTTTTTGATTGACAAATGAATAATTATATATATATATATATTACATACATACATACATACATAAACCACATATATGTAATACTTGTTTAAAGAGGCTTATATAAAGCAAATATCTTTTAAAACATAAAAACCATGCATATATCATAAATACATTAAAAAGTAAACATAGCCTAAATAAAGCATTGCCTTATATGAGGAAATGGTTGTGCATATATACAACACATAGAATAGTATTTGCAAGGAAATCATGGCACTGCCATGAATGAAATTATGGTAACCAAAGTATAAGGCATTGTTCATATGTATTCAAAGGAAACCTTTAAATAGTGATTCATTACTAAGAAAATACAAATTAAAAGAGGAATTCAAGTTACCTCAAACCTATGCCATAATGCAATGCTGATGAGGGAAAACAAAATGAAAAATATCTAGAATGTAAAGGAGGAGTTTGGATGTAATGCGTAGCCATAAGTATTATACATTAAATCACTTACAAAGAGAATATGATGAAACACATTGTTGAATTATTCAAAGGCATGTGCATAGAAATTAGGTGCATAAAACAACAAAGGTGGCATTATGTCAAATGTAAGCTGAAGCTATTAGAAGTCTTCAAAACCAACATAAGCATGAAGACTTTGTTTAAAAGGAATAGTTGGTTGTTGTTATGAAGGAATTTGATTTAGGAAACTTGATTTTGAGATTGTTGTTTATTTGATTCCATAAAAGAGTCTTGTTGTCCCTTATAACAAGTTGACTTAGCGATTTGAATCGTGAGGACTATTATGTGTTGAAAACCTGTAAGTTAGCTTGATGATTCGTTGCATGAGGATAGAAAGGTGGCAAAAATACTAGCTTGTTTATAACTTTTGGTTGCTCACAATTTAGAATAAATAGAGGTGCTCATTCTACCAATAGCTTCACTTATCAATTTGATTATCTTATTGTTATCCTGCTATGATTTTTGAGTTAGTGAGTTGAGAGCTTGAGAGTTTGAGAGAGTTATATTGTTAATTTGCTTAGAGATTGTTGAGACAATTAGTGAGAAGTTAGAAGATGGAAATTAAGTTCATCTTGAAGGAAGTATTAAGTGAGCTTGAGGAATAGAGCTAGGAAGGGAGTTTAATCAATTGTAGCTTTTATACAGGCATGCTAGTTTCTATACCTTTATCTTTTATATTGGAAATGTTAAATAGTTTTGATTACTATGTTAGAAAGGAATTGTTTTGAGTATATTGCGATACTTATTATGCTTGCATGTTCTTGGTTGTATCTTGCTTTGGTGGAACCAATCTATTGGGTTAATACTTTTTATACCCTTTATGGGAATGTATATGATGGTGTTTTTATTTAGACTATACGTAGATAGTCTAGTACTATACGTATATAGAATGTGAAATGTGGAATATATCAATGTCATGAGGTAACTTGAAACTGTTAGTTTATGATGCTAGGTAAACCTTGGGAATAAAGAGGTTAGCAATACAACAGTAATGATGATATGATAGGCATGTCGTCATTGACAGTATGTGACATCATGAAAACTATATTGTTTATCTATACTTGATTGATTACTTGATCTTTGCACCACTTTTGATTGAAACCTTGGGTTGAGAATAACCTATTGGGTTGGGATATTTACTTGATTATTGATTGAAACCCTAGGTTGATAATAACCTATTGGGTTGGGGTATTTACTTGATTATTGATTGAAACCCTGGGCTAAGATTAACCTATATAGTTGGGTTGTTTATTTGATCTTTGGTTGAAGCAAATAGGTTGGGATTAACCTATATGAACTGATTGATCATTTGATTGTTGTTTATATCTTTGATTGAAGTCATTTGTTGAAGAGATTATACTTTTGATGGGATTCATTTATTGTTGAAATTATACTTTTTGAAATAGAATCATTTGATGTTGTGACATTATGAATATCGTATGGTTAATTAGGTTATTCCTGGGGTTGGGATAATCCATAGGATAGGGGATAACCTATGTATTTTAAGATACTTAGTAGCTATGCCAATTATATATGAGTTCATGGGAAGGTTATTCCTAGGGTTAGGATAATCCACAGGAAAGGGGATAACCTTAAAATAGAATACTAATGGTTAATTAAAATTGAGCAATTGTAGTGGTGAATATACATGACCCTCATTCGAAGTACTGGGTGTTGCATATTTTGCCAAAGTAATGTAGGTAGCCACTATCTACACTGTTAATTCATTGTGATCCAAGTACATGCTAGGCTGAGAATATCATAGAAATAGAGGTAGACTTTATAGTAAGCTCTAGATATGTAGGACACATCGCTATGCTCAAGAAAGTCTATATTGAGGATGAGGTTACCAAACCAATCTTTTCATCGAAGGGAGGGCCATCTCACCAAGTTTGGTAGATGTGCTAGAGATTGCAGTAAGTCCATGGTTGGAAAAAAGTGCTTGAGTGATGCTTCTCCTCATGCAGTTGGCAGCCAAGATTTGGAAGGAAGACATTTTGTACCATTGGTATTTCTAATTCAAGAATTGAAGATGTATACGCCAGTATTGGGGATAACTAGAAGGTATGCACCAAGGAAAGGGGACATCTAGAATGTATGTGCCAATGCTGGTCCACATCAATAATAGTTTGTATTTCTAGTTCATCTCAGCTTGTAGAAGCTATGTATATAATCATGTATCCATCTATATAGAAATTGTAAACAAGAAATGTTATCTTAAATATATTTATGTAAAGTGAAATCATACTTATATTATTGAAAATATTCTCTGAAAATGCAATGGAAAAGTTTGGATAGGTTATGTATCAAATGGTGCAATATTATGGAAAAGAAAATAATTTTTTTATTGCTCATCAGATTTGATGCATAAACTATTCACTTGTAGGTAAAACATAAAAAAATAATTGGGTAGAACAATGGGCATGTTACACTAGTCCCCTGGGGATGTACGCAACAACCCGCATGTCGCGTGCAACAAGTAAATTTGGACCTTAGACTCGAAGCCAAGACCATGGGGAGAACACCCGCGACTTAAGCCTTCTCTACTATCCAGTGGGCTTCGGGGCGAACCCCTATACCTGCTATATATACCATACTTATGCCTTGGATACCACCTACATTGAATTAAATAATTAAGTATAACTCCTAGGATGAACAAGATATCTAGATATGATTATAATGATGATTATGTAACTTATTTTAGAGTTAAGGTAGCCACAAGATAACTACTTATAACCCAATACACACTATAGGTTTAGGGGTATAAAATTCACCCCTCTTTACAAAAGCATCAAGTCCTTAATATTAATTAACTATGTATGGATCTACATACAATCTTCTTCATCTCCTTTTTCTACTTTTTCTTCTTCTTCTTCTACTGCTACTTGTTATTGTTCTTATTCTTTCTCTTGTTCTTGTTTGAGTTTGTGTTATTGTTCTTATTCTTTCTCTTGTTCTTATTCTTGTTCCTATTCTTTTTATCTCTCTTTATCTTGTTCTTGTTCTACTTCTTGTTCTTGTTCTTCTCATTTTGTTCTTATTATTCTTTTTCTACTTATTCTTGTTCTTCATTTTCTACTTCTTTTTGTAAAGAACTAACCTCCCCAAAAAAATACAAGAACTTCACTAATTTGTAGCCTTGGAGGTGAATTTGATGTAAACCCTAATTTCATAATAAATCACACAAAATAAATCCAATCAATCTAAAACATTTACTATAGCTTAATAGTTTGTGGATCTTAGTTTCAAAAAAATCTCATAGAAATTGTTTGATTTGCAACCATGAGAGTAAATTTGTTGGAAACCATAATTCTACAATAAATTTCTTGATTCAACTCTAATTTCTCAAAAATTTGGATTGTAGATGCTTCAATGTGTCCTTGAAAAGCCCTTCAAAAATAAAGATTATTTTTACCATAATAAGAGAAATATATGCTTTCCAAATGAATTTGGTGAATTGCTTAATTCTACTCCAATTTCTATGAAATTTGAATTATAGACACTTAAATATATCCTTGAAAAACCCTAAAAAAATCACCAAAATTTGAGAGATACACATTGTGTCAAAATGCCTCCAAAATTGAAAAAATGCCTTGCCTTCATAGTGCCAAGATTGCCATGATTAAGCTTTGATACCACTTGTAATGAAATAACTTACACAATAGAAGAATATAACATGAAATTTTGCAAATACTTTATAACATGCCACTTCAATGGGGCAACCTCCTAATCCACTTCAAGGGGGATAGCTCCAACAGTTTTCAATAAGAACACAATACCCAACTTGATGATAATGACTAACCTATACCTCCTATATATTCCATACTTATGCCTTGGATACCACTTAGACTGACTTAGATACTTAAGTATAACTCCTAGGATGACCTAAATACCTATATATGATTAAAATAATGATTATGTAACTTATTTAAGAGTTAAGATAGCCACAAGCTGACTACTCATAACCCAATACTGTAAGGAAAGCTAAGGTGCAGAAGAAACTCTCCTAACATCAAAACCTTAGGGAAGAATGCAAAGATACTTTTAAAATTTTCAATTACAGTCCAATTAAGATACACTTGAAAGCAGTAATGGAAATAGAGAAATGAACATACGCACATGAACACTAAATTTACGTGGGAAAACCCTTACGGGAGAAAAACCCACCACACCAAGAGAAGTCACTTTGTATTACAGTAATGGAGATTACATACAGAGATCAGACTTATCTTTCTGATGTCAAATTACAACAGCAGATTCAATGAACAACCTTGCTATAGAACACTCCAGTTACAATGCACTCTCAATTGAATTCACACTAATACACATCGAACAATTCATCTACAGTTCATCAATCGTCCATCTATCAAATGAATCATTGAACCGAACATCATCTGCAATTCCAGAATATATTCATGTTGTCACTGGTCTGTTGAACTTCCTCACAGAACGACCACAACAGACTAACTTCCAATGGTTCCCATTCACCTTCTCTGATTGGTCCTAAACACACCACATAGGATGGTTTCCCAATCAGTCAAAGGCGTTCACAATGTATTCGCATGTCGATGAGACACTAATCGTGTCTCCCTGATGCCACAAAGCCAAATCATCATTATCACCAAGAGTCCTGACCATCGGCAAGACGTTACACCGAGTTCACAAGTCGTCACTCAGACTTTCCCTTGTCACCAATACATCATACCGATATCCATCACATGTATTGCTATTCATCAAGACCATCGTTATTCGATGAGACATCATATCGAAGTCCCCAAGTCATATAGACATCAGTATTCCATTCGGTGAAACAATCGATATTCGCCAAGAGATCATATCGAGCCCTTCAAGTCACACCAAAACTAACAACCGTTGACAAGACTTACCGCTATCACTAAGAGTTCTTACCAAAGTTTCTAAGTTACCCCGAGACCATCTTTCGCCAGGAGTTATAATGAGGACACCCCACAACATCGATGAGACCAACAACTGTCGCCAAGAGTTCACACCGAAGCCTTTGTGTTACCGTGAAGACTCCAAGTGTAAAGCTATCGATGAGACTTTCCATATCGGTAATACTACATACTGAAACATATGAGTTACTCCGATGACCACTAGTGTATAACTATCGGTGAGACTTCTCTTGTTGGTATCAGACATACCGAATGTCCAAGTCTCTCCCTGAAAACTTCTTTCACCACAAGTCTCCCCGATCACCTTTAGACATCAACCTGTCTGTATGAGATCAACTTGGTTGGGAAGAGTTGGAGACTTTCACACCGATCAACATGTCACATCGATAGGTCCATTCAGAAAGACTAAAACTAGGTCACAACGACCAGAACATTTCAACAAGGTTACAAATTGCCAGTCAGCCAGACAGAAGGAATGTCACACCAACTTTGTTCTTCCAAAGGTTTCAACCTGTGAGATTGAGACACATATTTCCAACAATCTCCCACTTGACGAAGATCACACAAGAACCTCCTAGAGCATAACAAACTGAGATTTGGGCACTAAGGCCCATCGAGATTAGCACACCACTGAACTTGTTTGTGCTCCTTTGCAACCCCGTCAGCGTCTACAACATTCTCGAGGTATCCACTTTTTCTAAAGAAACCTTTCCATCCTCCACCATATCTCATACAAAATGATCGTACATCAATATGTTTTGTCTTTAAGAAAATTAAGTTGCTTTGTAAGCGAGATAGCACTATGGTATTTACAATAAATTGTTATTTTCCACATGAAACCAATGTTAGAACACACATGTTTTAATCAAATTTCTTCTTTACAGGCATGTGTTGCTGCCATGTATTCTTCCTCTATAGTGGGAAAAATGACTACAACCTGCCGCTTACTCATCCAACTCACTGCACCACCATTCATCATGAAGATATATCCACTGGTGGATCTTCTGCTGTCAATGTCCCCTCCCCACTCAGAGTCCACATAACCTCGAATACTGAGAGTCCTCTATGATTCAACCAAGTTACCATGGTAAACACAATGCATATTCAAAAGTGCCCTTCAAATATCTGAATACTCTTTTCATAGCATCCCAATGTGTCCTTCTAGGATTAGCCATAAACCGACTAAGTACTCCCACTGCGTGGGCAATGTCTGGCCTTGTACAGAACATTGCATACATAAGGCCTTATGCTTGATAGCATAAGGTACCTTTGGTCATGTCCTCCATCTCGGTAGGAGATTTTGGACAATCCTCAACAGATAGCTTTGTTCCCTGTGTAACTGGAACAACTAGCTGCTTGCACTCAGTCATACAAAATCTCTCTAGAAGAGTCTTGACATACTTACTCTGACTGAGCCAAAGTTTCCACTCTTCACGTCATGGTTATTTCCATTTCTAGAATATACCTTGCTGCACCAAGATCTTTCATTTCAAACTTTGCAGACAATTGAGACTTAAGATCATAAATCATTAACTTACTATTGCCTATGAACAACATATCATCAACATAGAGAGCAATAATAAGAACTCGGTCACTTTCCGCTTTGTAATACACACAATGATAAGATTTTGATCTTACAAATCCCAATAATGAAACAAAGTGTCAAACACGGTACCATTCTAGGAAATTTGTTTTAAAACCATCTGAGATTTTTTCATATACAAACCCGGTTCTCTTTACCTTTTCTCCACAAAGTTAACCGATTTGGGACATATAGATTTCTTCTTCAAGATCACCATGAAGAAATGTTGTCTTCATCCATCTGTTCAGCCTCCCAAGTCATCTCAGTGCAAGTGACAAAATAAAATCTAATGGATGTAAACAGCTCTGAGGAGAAAAATCTCCCGTAATCAATTCCCTCTACCTAGAATAACCCTTCACAACCAACCTACATGTATTTTTTTTTTTTCCACACTTTATACATCAAACCTATTTTCTTTTTTTTTAAATACCCATTTGTAGCCAACAAATTTTTCTTCCTTCAAGCGGGGCACCAAACTCCAAGTATCATTCTTTTCTAATGATGCCATTTTCTTCATTCATGGCTTCAACCAAGAGTTTGAATCAGACATTCCTAAGAAATGCCTCTTTCATAATTCCTAGGCTCATTAGTGCTAGAAATTAAAGCATAGGCACAAGTAGAATCTATCAAAGAGAACCCATACCTATCAGTTGCTTTCATGAGTTGACCTCCTCAATTCTTTGAGAGGTTGTTCTTCTTCTTCTTAACAAAGAGCTTCCAGGCTGCTTGAGCTCTCCTCGGTTCGGTACATTTTGAATTTTCCAGATTTCCTCTTTCTCAAATTGTGGGAGGAATTTCCAGCTACATCCTTTTGTTTTACGATTTTGTCTCACGATTGCGAGATCCAAAGGCGAAGGCCGACTCCGCGAAGATAACGCTTCTATATAAGACAATCTGCAGCCTCGAGGATTCAAAGCTTGTATCTTTTTATGCCGGTACTATAGCCAATAAAAATACATTTGACAACCTTGTTCTCTAACTTAGATCTTTTCTCATACAACACATGAGCATATGCCTCACAGCCAAAAACACAAATATGTCTTAAGGAGGGCTTCTTAACAGACCATGCTTCCAAAGGTGTTTTCTCAACAAAGGTGGAATTAGGAGAGCGGTTTATCAAGTAGCATGTTGTAGCTTGTTGCCTCAGCCCAAAACTTCTCCTCCAAGCCAACACTACCATTTATACTTCATGCTCTTCCATCAGCATCTGTTGAACGCTACGCAACTCCATTTTGCTATATAGGTATAAGGTGTAGTTTTATGTCTTTTAATCCCATGATCTTTCTGATTACCTCACAAATTCATCGAACAAAATTCATAGCCATTATTGGATCGCTTAAACATTTTTATTTTCTTCCAGTCTGATTTTCAACAAGGTTTTTAAATTCCTTAAACCAACTGAACACTTCTGATTTACTTTTCAAAAAATAGACAAATGCTCTTCTTGAATAATCATCAATAAATGATACATAGTACCTTGACTTAGACAAAGAAGGAACATTCAATGGACCAAAAACATCATAATGTATATAATCAAGCAAACCAGAAGATTTTTGAGGATTGGAATAAAATGTAACATGGTGTTGTTTACCATATATACAATATTCACAAAACTCAAATTCGAGGTTACAATCTTCAAGCCCCTCAACTAGGTTTTTATTCTTCAAGGTTTTTAAACCTTTTTCTCCAATGTGGCCTAGCCTATGATGCCAGAGCATAGTCTTTTTTGTTGGAAGTTTAACTTCCATAGAGTTTATACTATCAGGAATTTCTTCCTCTTTACCTCCATGAGTAGCCTTCTTTGACTTTACAAAGACACTATTACATTGAACTGCATGTGCATCAATCTTATACAAGGTACCAATACGAGCACCCCTTGCTAGCACCATAGAGCCTCTAGTCATCTTGCAGCCATTTCTAGAGAACGTGACTTGCACCCCAATATCATTCAGTTTACTAACAGAAAGTAGATTTCAAGCCAGACCTGGTATATGCATTACATCATTGATTCCCTTCACTTTTCCATCAAGGAATTGAATTCTAACTCTTCCACGACCAACTATTTCCAAAGATGAATCACTTGCCAAATACACCTTTCCACCATTATATTTTTCATACTTCGTGAACCAGTCTCTATGAGATGTCATGTGGAAAGATGCTCCAGAATCAATCAACCAGACATCATCTAATGCTTATGTAGCCAAGGCTGCAATGAAGGCGTCTGCATCACTCTAAGAAGAATCATTGTCGGAAGAATTCTTCTTCTTCTTCTTCTTTTTCTCCTCTTTACAATCCTTTTGGACATGACCAGGTTGCCCACAATTCCAACACTTCACCTTGGACTTCTTGCCAGGAGACTTTGATCTCCCCTCTGATTTTGATTTAGACTTCTTATCCTTCTTCTTGCCTTTTTCTTTCGATCTGCCTCTAACAACAAGAGCCTCCTTCGCCATCTTAGAAGATTTCCTTCTCATCTCTTCTGATAACAAAGAAGCAACAACATCTTCCATCTTAAAAGTGGATGTCGTACTCCCAATAGCCATCACCAAGTGATCCCAAGAATCTGGCAAAGAACACAATAACAACATACAACGATCCTCTTCATCAATCTTCACACCAACAGATGTTAACTGTGCAATCAACATGTTGAATGTGTTCAAATGATTAGCAACAAACCCTCCTTCCTACATTGTCAAAGAGTACAACTTCTTCCTCAAGAACAATTTATTCACCAAGGACTTGCCCTAATAAATAGTTGCCAGTCTTTTCCACAAGGAAGATGTAGTCTTTTCTTCATGAACATTTAGAAGAACAGAGTCTGCTAAACAGAGCCTTATCAACCCCTTTGATTTTCTATCTGCAAGGTCCCAATCCTCTTGCTTCATGTCTGTAGGCTTCATTCTAGACACAACAATCCAAAGATCACGATCAACTAACAGATCTTCCATTTTGAGTTTCCACAACTCAAAATTACTGCCATTGAATTTCTCTATTTCAATCTTTCCTGACGTGCTAGCCATCTCAATCTGTAATTCGAATTATCAAATTTCTACAAGACTCTCTTGAACAAAATTGACGAAACACTTCGCAGCATTACTTACAAAAGGGATAACACAACTAGCCAGGCTCTGATACCACTTGTAAGGAAAGCTAAGGTGCGGAAGCAACTCTCCTAACGTCAAAACCTCAGGGAAGAATGCAGAGATACTTTTAAAATTTTCAATTACAGTCCAATTAAGATACACTTGAAAGTAATAACAGAAACAGAGAAATGAACATACACACATGAACACCAGATTTACATGGGAAAACCCTTACAGGAGAAAAACCCACCACACCAAGAGAAGTCACTTTGTATTACAGTAATGGAGATTACATACAAAGATCAGACTTATCTTTCTGATGTCAAATTACAGCAACAAATTCAATGACCAAGCTTGCTACAGAACACTCCAGTTACAATGCACTCTCAATTGAATTCACACTGATACACATCGAACAATTCATCTACAGTTCATCAATCATCCATCCGTCGAATGAATCATCGAACCGAACATCATCTGCAATTCCAGAATATATTCATGTCGTCACTGGTCTGTTGAACTTCCTCACAGAACGACCGCAACAGAATAACTTCCAATGGTTCCCATTCGGCTTCTCTGATTGGTCGTAGACACACCACGTAGGATGGTCTCCCAATCGGTCAAAGGCATTCACAATGTATTTACATGCCGGTGAGACACTAATCATGTCTCCATGATGCCACAAAGCCAGATCGTCATTATCACCAAGAGTCCTGACCATCGGCAAGACGTTACACCGAGTTCACAAGCTGTCACTCAGACTTTCCCTTGTCGCCAAGACATCATACCGATATCCATCACATGTACCGCTATTCGACAAGACCATCGTTATTCGATGAGACATCATATCGAAGTCCCCAAGTCATATAAACATCAATATTCCATTCGGTGAAACAATCACTATTCGCCAGGAGATCATACCGAGCCCTTCAAGTCACACCGAAACTAACAATCGTTAGGAAGACTTATCGCTATCGCTAAGAGTTCTTACCGAAGTTTTCAAGTTACCCCGAGACCATCTTTCGCCAAGAGTTATACCGACGACACCCCACAACATCGATGAGACCAACACCTGTTGCCAAGAGTTCACACTAAAGCCTTTATGTTACCATGAAGACTCCAAGTGTAAAGCGGTCAGTGATACTTTCCATATCAGTAAGACTACATACCGAAACATATGAGTTACTCCGATGACCACTAGTGTATAACTATCGGCGAGACTTCTCTTGTCGGTATAAGACATACCGAACATCCAAGTCTCTCCCCAAAAACTTCTTTCACCACAAGTCTCCCCGATCACCTTTAGACATCAACCTGTCGGTATGAGATCAACTCGGTCGGGAAGAGTTGGAGACTTTCACACCGATCAACATGTCACAATGATAGGTCCATTCGACAAGACTGAAACAAGGTCACAACGACCAAAACATTTCAACAAGGTTACAAACTGCTAGTCGGCCAGACAGAAGGAATGTCACACCAACTTTTCTCTTCCAAAGGTTTCAGCTTGTGAGATTGAGACACATATTTCCAACAAATACACATTATACCTAGTTAGGGGCCTACCAAAAGGAACATTAGGAAATGTTCTCTTTTATGTTCTTTCACCGAGAGAATTAAATAATTATATTTTCTTGTCATTAAACAAAGCAGAAAGTGACAAGAATACTAATTTTATTCACCTATGATGTTTATTTCAACTCTAGCATATAAATTTATTTGTAATTAGTTTAATTTCTAAAGGTCTTGGGTAGAATTTTTAGGGTCATTTCTAAAATCCTAGAAATACCATTGACATCCCCATTGAACAAATACCAAGAAATATTTAATTACTGGGTGCATGCATATAGTAATCCAAGGATGCAGACCTACATTCATATCATGAGATGTGTGCCAAATATTAGTAGTGTGTAACAATAACATCATGTGAATCACGATCCCTAGATGTATGAATAAAAGTTAGGGATAAGTCATTATCAAATTTCATGCAAGGAGTATAATCATCATTAAGGAAAGCAAGATCAGGTGAAGAAAGCCATATTCATCTTTTAAGCAAGAATCATTAATTTTTTCATTAGACAAAATAATTAGAAACTATAGACACCTAAAATAGTCCTAAGTGTATCACACAAATCTCAATTTCACTAATTAACATCATCTTTCCTCATTTAATTAAATAATTTCCAATTATTTGATTAAATTCACTTTATTCCTCTATTAATTGAATAATTAACATTATTTGATTAATTCATCATTTCTCAATAATTCCCCCTTTGATTAAATAATTTCCAATTATTTAATTAAAATTCAAAGTTTCCCTCTATCCACCATGATTAAATAATTCAAATTATTTAATTAATTCTAATATTTCTTCTAAACCCACTTGATTAAATAGTTCCCATTTATTTATTTAAAGATCCTAATTCTCTCTCATCCTCACAATTAAACAATTTTTCATAATTATTTAATTCTCTAATTTTCCTCCAATTCTCCAACTTGCACAAAGAATATTCCTTTTTAAAAAGAGAATATTCCCAATTCAAATTCAAATATCTTCTTCTCTCCAATTCAAAATATCTTTAGCCAATTGTCCATGAAAATAAGGATATCTTGGGTTCTCATGAATTCTCATCCCTTGATCTTCCTTCATCTCCTTGATTTCCTCTCATCCATTAATCTTCATTTTTAATCTCCACTATTGATAAGAAATCCTAAAATCTATAAAACAACTCATTCATTCCTGAAAATTATTCACAATTTTCATGAGTATAGGAATTCTTGAATTCTTGAGCAATTTGATCATACTTTTGTGAATCAATCATCAATCTAAGCTTTTGCAATCATGGGTTATTCTTAATAGAGCAATCCACATACATTTGGAGAATAATCCCCCAATGGGATTGAAGGTTTGCATGTTCTTTTAGATTCAATTATCTTTGAGTTGTATTTTCATTACTTTTGATTAAATCTTTGATAATAGTGTTTACTGATTTCATTGAGTATGGGCTTTATATGAGTAATCTTTGATGATTTTTTAGTGTATTATACTGTAATGACTTGAATTATGCTTTTTGTAACTAACCCATATTTCCCCTATGATAGAAACAATATGAAAAATTATATTAATGATAAACAAATCACTAGGTGTATTATTTGACATATCAAAGGGAAAAAATGATTTTTTTATGAGTTCCAAGAATATTATCATCTTCATTAGCTACAAAAAGATCACAAATAGTGGAAAAAGAATGAAGCGTCATCATACAAATATATATCCCTAGGTATATCAAGATAATAGATGGGCACACTAAAAGATAAATCATTATCATGTGCCTTGAAAGAGGTGTCATCATCATACATCATATGGGAAAAGGTAGTGAGTTTGTTTATAGTAAGAAAAATGCATCCATTATTAAGATATACCACATAAAGCACACATAGATGAATCCAAACCTTAGACAAACCAAAAGATACACCAAGCTAGAAAATAGCCACAAAGCATGGATACAAAATATAATAGAAAAAAATAGAAAAGTGAAAAGAAGGTTAACCTTATAGAAAAGACTTAGAGGGATACAAAGATCAAGGTTCATCAAAATACAAGGAAATACAATAACCCTACATTCTTGTTGGAGTAATTAGGACATCACTTGATAATTAATTAATTAATAAGTCCCTTATTACTTTATTCACTTAAGCTAAACTTAGGAATACTTTTTTTTATTATTAGATTGGATTAAATAAAGGTCAAATTGTCTTATTGTATGCTCGATTAAGACACTTGTCACAATCTAATCAAATCCTCATCAAGGGTTTGCTTTTTTTATAAGCATTTACCTTCATTGTAATCATTCATTCAGATTAATTCATTACACATCAATTTCTTTTTGAGATCAATCTCTCTTAAGGTTGCATAGCATAATCATTGCTTTGTTCTCTCATGCGTGTAGGAATTTTGGTTGTTGATGATATAGCATATTATTATTTGCAAATCTCTTGCGTGGAAGGTGTCTTTGTTCCTTGTTTGATCCAATGTCTTGTGTTATTCACAATTGTAACATGAGCTCTTGCATGGAAGGTGTTTTGGCTATTGTTTGATCCCTGCAGGTCATAACCCCAATACGGTAGCATAATAATACATAATACATAAACTCCAAAATATATTTTGAGACTGACCGCTTATTGTCGAGGAACCATAAAAGCGCCCAACCTTCTACTGATGCTGCCACCACTCGCGCCGTACGCCTTATGATTAGATCCATCTTCCTTTATATTTGACTCAAAAGACTACTCATCTACCTGATACCTTTCCACGGCATTTATTACCGCCACGGTTCCCACAACTTAGGCCTGTAATCTCACCCTGCTGCAAATTATATCCCCCACCAGAAAGCCTCTAATGCTTATGCACACTTGTAAAGATATTTTCTTTGGACTTGAAAATAAGAAGAACCTAGCATTCCCACAGAAAGGCTTGTTTGGAACTTCTTGACTCCAAGTTGTAACACTCTTTCGGTTATTCTATAAGGTCTGATATGTGATAGGTATATAATTCCTAAAAGTATAACTTATCGTAAATTAAAAAGCAATTAAATTATATATGCCTTACTATTGCTCTTTATTTGATATGATTTCCAAGTTCTCTTCTCTTTTTCCATTAGTGTCATAGGGCTTGTCTTTAAATATGACATATTAGACACCAATTTCAAATATTTTGGTATGCAAATATACATGTAATAATCCTAGTTAACACATGTTTGCTTGAGATAAATGAAAAGTATGTTTAAATTTGGTTACAAAACGTGGATAAAAAACAATATAATGCCAAAAGTTTAAAAAAGTGAAAAGAAGGTTAACCTTATGGAAAAGCCTTAGAGGGGTTCAAAGATCAAGGTTCACCAAAATGTAAGAAAATAAAATAACCCTACATTATGTCTAGGTCCATTCAAACAATAGATCACATAATACAACACAACCCTAAATATATTTTGAGTTGGGATTGGAAAGTGATAAAGCAAATGAGGAGTTAGAAAGTGCTCAACTCTTTGTTGATGTTTTGATTGTGTGTTATGTTTTACGATTAAATCTAGATTTTTGTTATCAACTCTTGACTAAAGATTCTATTTCTTATCTACTCTTGACATTTTCTCTATTTGTGGATGATATCACCCATGATTTTGACCTAAAATTTACAATCTTGTCTATCTTGTTGCAATTATTTCCTCTACTATTGTGAGCTTCCAAAGCCTATGCACTTGCAAAGATATTTGCTTTTGGGACTTGATGCTACTAAGAAGCACCTTAAGCAATGTATTGTAAAATGGTTGAAGTTTGAAACTTCTTTAATTTCAAATTAAATTCCTTTGATGATTTTGCAAGGTTTGAAGATATAAAAGATAGGCATATGCATAATTCCCAAAATATAATATTTGTTAACAAAGTGTTAATACAATTATATATACCTTACTATTGCTCTTGATTTGATATAATTTCTAAGTTTTCTTCTCTTTTTCCATTGGTATCATAGGGCTTGTTTATAAATATGACATAGTAGACACCAATTTCAAATATTTAACAATCCTATTTAACACATATTTGCTCGAGATAAATGAAAAACATGTTTAAATTTGAAAGATCCAATTTATAATGTTTTTGAAACCTATACGTCTTATAGTCCCCCTTTGCTCGTGGAATTAAACACGGGAAGTGACACTGAGTGACATTAAAATCTGATCGCTAATGCTGATACGTCAAGAGGCGGCGTTTATCGCTTAACACACCATGACCCCACAACCAAGAACGCAGATAGAAACAAATAAAACAAATTCGTTCCAATCTCCTCGAAACTTCTGGGTATTTAACTTATTCCAATCCCAAATAGAATCATAGTGGAGTTGCCGAACATATTCTGCTGCATTCTTCTTAGCGATGGGTTTACCGGGGGGTGTTCGAGACTTCTGGGCAGCCAAAAAACAGTCCTTCCTCATTCCTTCTCCCAACGAGAACAATCCAAATGCAAAATTAACGTTCGAAGAGGAGAAGATGTTGCGAGCAAAGCACTGCACAGATGGTACTTATTCTACTATTTTGTCCCTGTTCCAGATCTATGGGTTCATTTTACAATGGAAATTATTTTTTATAAATTTAAATCGGTAAATCTTAGGTAAGGGTTATAGATGCCCTTAACACGGTGCTGGATAATCTTGGATCTAGTTCTTTAACCTTTGTGAATGCTTCGTGTTTGAATATTTTGGTGAAAAACTGTGTATTGCTTTTTAACATCTGACGTTTCAGATTATACTCTGTAATTAGGGTTAATTTTGCCTCTATTATCATTCTGATTGGATCACACATTATAATTTGAAATTTCAGTGCTGAAAAAACAATACATAGCTCTTATCCAAGAGCTTCAAACACAATTATAATTAACTGTGAAAACCTTATGTTTCTAATCCTTTCCACATTGTTAATTGCTGTTGACTTACAAAGATTTGAAACTATGACCTTTTATCTGCTAGTGTGCTCTACCACTGAGTTACTTATTGTGTGGCCAACACGTGTTAGAATGTACTTGAGGATTGATGCAATCATAAACTGGCCACAAACTCAAGTATACGGGCTAGATTCGTAATGTCTATCCAGATATCAGAATGCACATTTGATTGTATTTATTAATAGATACAGTCAAATGTGTATCCTCATGTCTGGATAGATGCCATTCTATATTGTTACAAACATAATCCTGTCACCTGCTCAAATATACCATGGAATCTTTACTTCATGATCTCACCAAATATCTCGAGTCATGGGGCGCTTTATTGACTACCCTACCCGCTTCCTCTTATGAGGGTCTAGGCTTATTGACCACAGCACACACCCAAGAGTAACACAGGATTGCTACACCATAACCGTGCTACATTTTCTCTATGATTATGCCACCTTATTGCTGTAGAAGTATTTGAACCAAAGTTACGCTCTTATGAGAGTCCAGCCTTATTGATCGCCTCACATGCCCAAATGTACCACATAAATTTCACCGTAATCCTGCCATGTGTTAGCTACTGTGAATGGCTGCTGTATTGCTGTGGAGGGATTTGAACCTAAGTCATGTTCTTGCGAGTATCTAACATTACCATTATACCATAATCCCTTGGATAGTAGTTAGTGTTAGTAATTGGTTTCCCTACACGTCCAAATGTGCGACAAAATTGTTATACCATAACCGCACCACATGTTGCATAGAGTTGTGGGCTGCCTTATATCGGTGGAGAGATTTGAGCCTAAATCACGCTCGTATGAGTGTCCATTGGTCCATTACTATCATCAGATCACAACCACTTAGTTTATAGAGTTTTTGATCTTGGGGAACTGATCCATAAAAAGTAAAATTGTATCACGGAAAAATTCCTTCCTTCTCTAAATTCCCCATTCACATTTAACCAAACATTATACCTAAAAAGTAAAATACGATAATCTTCTATGATTTGTGTGGATAGCTTGTAAATATGTATTCATTGTAGAGAGTGAGAGACATTTTGTATTGAATGGTATTTTTGACTGCTTTAAAGTAAAATGACGGAGACCAGAATAATGTCAAAAATTTCTCCACAATGCCCACTGCATTATACCAAGATCTATGTGAGAAAACAGCATTTCCATTGGTTAGTATTGTATGGCTGCCTCGGGGGAGCTTGGATCACATTTTTGATATTTGTAAATATGGGTAGCATGGTTCACATTCTTATGATTTTTAAATATGGGATCCATTTGAATGTACATCTAATTTTAACTTTAAAATGTACTTTTACGAGTGTTCTCAATTACCCTTTTACAACAATATTAAATTTATCAGTATCACAGATATTTAACCAAAACATACCCTTATGAATGTCCTCTATTATCATTACTCCACAATCCCTGTTAAAAGCTCATATTGACTAAAAAACCTGTGCTTATTTGCCTTTCCTATAATACTTACAGATCAACATTAAACACTCCATTTCATTTTATGTTTCTATAATACTTGGGAATCTGATTAAATTTCAAATATGTGAAATTTTAAAAGCTCACAAATTCTTTTAATTTGTGAAAGTGAAGGAATAATTGAAATTCCATAGAAACCTGATTCCATCCTCATTGATAGCAGAAATATTATGAAGAGGAAAAACAGGTAAACATCTGATAGATTCCATGGACCATAGATGGTTTTAGTGGAAGGGAATCTTTATAATCAATCATCATCAGTATAAGGATAATCTATAGAAAATTATTTAGCCAAAAGTTTTGGACATTTAAGGTTTGCACGAGTTGGCTCCAATAAAAAAAAAAAACAAGAGAATCAAAAACACCTTGGATGCTTTTAAGAAAACATCAAAATCTGTAGGGTTAGTTCGTCCTAACCAAGTTTCATTTTAACAGCATACTGTGTTCAAAATTTGATCACAATCTTATTGGGATATGCCTACTAGGTGAGATTTGTTTTCTGTTTCTGACCGCCAATAATTTTATGTCTGCAGAAGGAGTAAGAGAAGGGCTTAAGGCTGCTGGAATAGCATGTGTAGCAAGTGCCATACCTACGGTGGGTGTTAATGTGCTGCTTCTGGATAAATTAATTTGTTAAAACTTTCTTGGGTTTGTTCTTGACATGCTCAAGAATGTATTAGCAGAGTGGAATATGCACTATCTTCATGGCAAACAGATGGCTGGAAATTTTTATCCATGCTGGGCATGGCAACTCGAAAGAAATGTATTTCCTTACTTAATTGAAAAAAATGATTTATTTCAGATGGGTGGGTTATGATTTTCATAATAGGCGATGCCACTCCTTGGTCTACTGCCCAAAGAAAATTTGAAATCTAAAATGCTATTAATAATATTAATATATATGTTAATCTCTTTGTATGGCATCAAAGCACATACTAGTGGACTATGTTATGTTTGTGTTATGAAAACATTATATAAGTTTTAATTTTACCTGTGCAGTTGGTTGGTGTGCGTGTCATTCCCTGGGCAAAGGCAAATCTTAACTATACAGCACAGGCATTAATCATATCTGCAGGTACCTTTCTGATTTTCTTTGCAATGAAAGACCCCAAGTAAATCCTAGAGATTGTATTCTGCATAATCCTTTATGATCGAGAAATTTGTTGTCTGATGTTCCTCAATTGTCATTTATGTCGTTCTATTAATGAGTCTTAAGAGATATATTGTATTTTTGACAGAAGTTAAATATAATAATGTATTAGTGGTGTGGGCTTACAAGATACTTTCTAATTTTTTCTTTTTTCCTTTTATTATCTATTCAAAAGTTGGGTGGGTAGTTCTTGTTATGCACTTTTGTTCCCAATTGTTTAAAAATTTCAGTTGTATCTCTTTCTAACTTGATTTTGACCATAAACTGTTATTGTTCTCTCCTTTTTTCAATTTATTAATAGCCCCTTGTGTGGTGCCCTCTAGCTTTAATGCCATGGCCCATGACCAAGGGGTATCTCTTCTATAAAATTTACCCAAACTTGGCATCGTTCATTAGAGTATGCCACACCCAGAATTGGATGTGGTGGTTAATCCGATTCAACATACAATATTTGTACATTTAATCATTTAACGTGTCTATTGGGGATTTGAACTTGGATCTCGATTACGAAAGCTCCAATGATTTACCTCTTGAGCTCATTCCATTTGACAAATTTCTCTTTGTCTTTTGATTACTTATGGCTATTAGTATTTAATATTTTACGAAACATAATTTTACTTTTTTATTCTTTTGTATGATTATGCCTTATATTAATTTTATTGTCAAGGAGGTGAGCATTGTCAAGGAGGTTGGCATTGTCAAGGAATTTTTGTTTGAAACAAGTACTAGTTATTTGTTAGTTCGAATTTCCTCTTGCCACTCCTTAATGTTTTAGGAGTGAAAAAGAATTGTAATTTGATGGAGAGCGTTGTAATATCTATGAATGAACAGATAGCAAAAAAATGTTGAAGTCAATATTTCTGAAATGAATGGCTGCTTTAAGGAGTCTCTTTGGCTTATTCAAAATCAGGTGATCCTCTATAAGAGTGAATGGTTTCTTTTTGGTGGCATAATTCTTGTAATTGTTCACAGTTCTTATTTTTTGGAAGTTGTACCAAGACATGGATATTCTTTTTGCTTGAAATTTGATGATTGTCTGTTAAAACTCTGCACAACATATAGGGATCTCAAGGAAACAACCTAAGAAAGGATTAATAAACAGATTTACCCAGACTTAAAAATTCAATATAGTTATTGTTATCTTGGTGGCTGCAGGAAATAGCCATTTCTTCTTGCAGTCAACATTGAAATGTGGGATTTCATTGATTATCCAATCAATCCAACTATCGATAGTTACATATTTGATGGTCTCAACTCTCAATCAATAATTATAATTTATAGCTAATCATTTTCTGCTAGATTGCTTTTTAATTGAATGGACAATTGTCGATTGGCATCTCATTAATCTGTCAGTTGTCTAATCTGCATTTTGTTGTCACTCTTGAGAATTACATTAGTTTGATATTTCTTGTTAACATCTTCTCCTGAACTCACCACATGAACATTCTTCATTTTCAAGGTATTACAACCAAAATTTTAAATTTCACTTTTCAGATTTTCTCTATTTTCTCTATTTTGAATTCCAAGTACTCAAAGGGTTATTTTTTGTTGGAAAATTTAACTCAGGAGGAAGGGGAATATTTTCTTCTTTTGGATATAGACAACCATGTTTCCCTTCATTTTTGGCTCTACACTTTGGAATTTTTTTTTCTCATATAACACTAATTGGCACTTATGATTGATCCATAAGGATTGGCAAAAACAATCACAATATCGAGATTCAATTACACTCTGATAAATCTGCATCAAGACGACAACTTTTCAGCTCAAACTAAGAAATTTTCAATGCTGCTTTGTAAACTGTCAGTTACACATGCACCTGGATAAATCCACATCAAGACAACTCAAACTGAGAAATCATCAATGCTGCTTTGCAAACTGGGCGTTACAGCTGTGACAGTGACGGTTATGCTTATGTTAGTCGTGGTTACGTTTGCGACGGCGGTCATTATGCTTATGAATCTGTCAAATAGGACAATTTTCCTAGTGCCACTGGCAATTTTTCTTGTGTTAGAGGCGTTTGTTATGTTTCCTCTTTTTGATGGCCAGGGATCCTTTTGGTGTACAGAGGGACATCCCTAGCATTGCATAAATAAAAGGCAAAGGATATGGGCGTAGAAATAATGAGTTTATTGATGCATAAGTAATATCAGTATCGGTCAAGAGTGGAGAGAATAACCAGCAGTATAATGCTAGTTTAATGATCCATTCAGCTCTTTGTAATATGCAGCATAAAGAAGAGGCAGTAGAGAGTTGAAAGTGATGATGCATTGAGCTCTTTGTAAGTTATCTTTTTGTAAGCTCTTTGTAGGTTGTGATTAGTTGACACTGGCAATCTGGTGTCTGCTTCTATTTCTTGCAGCTGTTTTTAATTATGTTATTACTTCATGAATAAGTCTATGGCATTTGAGGCGAGTTCAAGTTGTAGCAGCAAATATTAAGACCTGCTTTTAGTTTCTAGCAAGTCCATTTGTAAAGAGATTAACAAATCAGTTAGTTTTAGTTTTTAACCTCTTAACCTCTACCAATGCCTTGTTTGAATTGCCTTGTTCTTAGTATCTTTCTGCTAGTCTCGTTTACTGTTTTGCAGATCTTTCAATGTACTTCTGCAATGAGCAGATGATTTTTTCAGGCTTATAATTCATCACGGTAGCTTCCCAATTCATGAAATGTATTCTCTGTTCATCTTGAGTGTGCACTTTAAAATGATATTTAGGTCATGCATTTTTGTCTTTAATGATTTCAAAAGTGGCATCTATGATAAATATATTATCTATCTAATGATATTTAATTGTCTCAATTTATCTTCCAATCAGATAGTGCCTCTGGTTCTAGCAGCTCTCTTCCTTTATGCTTCTTGGTGGGTCAACACAGCTACCCCAGAATTGGCATTTTTACCTTTTTCTTCTGCCATAGGGATCTTCTTTAATTCTTTGCAGCATCACCTGCATAATGGCTTTTTTACTGCCATCATATTATCGCATGAATTGAGTTGGAAACTTCTTGACTATTAAACCCAGATGAGATTTTCAGTTTGTTGCTTTTTTATATTCTTGCATTTTGTATAAATGACCTCTTTTGTATCCATTTTGTGGCTTTTTCATCTTATTGCGTGTTGTTTAAGCAACGTACTGATAGAAGTTAGAAGATGTAGGCTAATTATCTTGTATCCCGTAATGTCCTCTCAACTGGATCTCAAAGGACTGGCCTTTTCTCGAAAAAAACCCAAGGCTAGCCTAAGGTAAAATTAGGGTTTCATTTTGAGGGATGTCTTGCCCTGAGTTGGTGGATCTCGATATGGATTCTTCTCGGTTTTCAGAGTCAAGAAAGGTGGCTGATCATTCTGCATTCATTTTCTCCGAATTTACTATTTTAGTAAATCTACTTTTGGCGTGATACAGTTATCCTGCAGTTGACTTTCCTCTCGCTGACTCCATGGCGATTCGCCTGTAATGCAGTTTTGGAGAGATGAGCTTATTTCACTTTAAAATAACATTATACTTTAAATGTTATTTTATCACCTTGGCCTAGTCAAATAACTTAATGTTATTTTAAAAGGTGGACTTGAAGGGTGGCGCCATCATTGAGGATATATTTAATTTATGTTGAATTTTCCAAAGTCAAAGCAAGCTTAATATGGGCGCATTTATCAAGGCATTGATTTTAATTAAAATATCAATATTGAGCTTGAAAGGAAAAGGACGCCATCTTGGAGAAAGAGCTAGGGTTTGTCATTGAGTTGGATTTTAGGGTTTCGAGAAGTCAACAGGAAGTTATAAAAGGAAGGCTTTGTGCATCATTTCACATCTTTGGACTACAGTACTGTTATGCTGCCGGTTTGGCTCTGGGTTTGCTTCGAGGAATGAAGGCCTCCTAGCTCGGGCATCGCTTCTCGTTTGTAAGACAACGACTAGTGGTGATTCCAAATGGCTCTGTGAGTTGCATTTAGTTGTACTGTTTTCTGCCATTTGTAGAATTGTTAGATTTGTTTTGGCATGTTAGTGGTTTCAGCATTTTGTATCATTTAATACAGCAGATTCGTGTTTGTAATCATAAATCAAAAAAGACAAAAAGATTGCATCTGGTATTAACCCATCCTCATTGTAGGCTTTAGGCGCCATACTTCGCCAGTTTGCAGATTTTTTAGAGCTTTCTATACTTATTTTCTAGAGCAACCTTTCTCAAGGCTGTACCTCCTTGGCTGCACAGTACTTTGAGATCCGCGTATGTCAATTAAAGGCTGTTTGGTTTGATTTATGAGTCTTAGTTTAGGCGCCATCCTTCTTAAGGAGTATTGCATTTTGTTTTAAGTCAATCCGTTGATTCAGATGAGAGTTATGAACATTTGAGTGGTTTCATAGACTGCTGTTTACTCATTAAAAGTGCAGATTTGTAACAAAAATCAGGAATTAGTATCTTGATCATTGAGGATATTATTGTTTGGCATCTTTATTCAAGATCGGGAACGTTCTCTATGATGTAATGCTAATCATCCAAATTCTTAAGATATTGGCAGGCGATTGATCCTTATTTTGTAAACTAACAGTAGTACTGGCAGTCACTTTCATTATTGCTCAATTCTGATATGTAACGCTCTCTTTCATTAAAGTTGTTTGTAATAAATTTATCTCCGCCCTATGGTAGCTACTTCCCATTCTGGGTGAGCAAGC
>VDFB02070346.1:0-13122 GCA_007258455.2 Sequoia sempervirens
CTATGACGGCAAGACAGACAGAACATAGTGTTGGGGTGATAAGAACCACCCTCTCTTGTAAACATTTCTGCTTTTTGTAATCAACTATTTTTCTTTTGGCATGTGCTTGGCCATATCTCAGTAGCACGTGCTTTAATCCTTTTACATCTCTTCAATCCATAGCAAAAATGAGTGTCATATATACAGTTTTGGTTGCAAATCTCTTTGTTTCCTCTACCATTTTTGGGTATTTCTTCCTAGTTTTTTCTGTGAATCATAAGTACGATATATCAACTGGTGGGAGGTCTTGACAATCAGAGCCTTGAATTATTTTTTGTTGATTTCCAGATTTTAAATTTCTGATTACTGATTTCATTCTGAACATTTTCCATTGTCTCTAGCCTTAGATATACGCACCATGCAAATTGGACAAATCTCTTCTGTGGTATTCTCGACAGATACAGAGATGAAGTGCCAGAGATACATCATAAAATTGTTGCTGCTCCTTGTGCTTAATCGTAGATTGTGGGCTCTCCTCTCCATTGTTTTGTTTTTGTAGATCCAATATTCTCGACAGATACAGAGATGAAGTGCCAGAGATACATCATAAAATTGTTGCTGCTCCTTGTGCTTAATCGTAGATTGTGGGCTCTCCTCTCCATTGTTTTGTTTTTGTAGATCCAATTGTAGAACTCTCTTTTCAGCCAGGTCATGTGGCGTGGGAAATTTAGATGAACTATAACACCCTTGCTATCCTATACCCTTACGATTGTTGTGGTCTTTGACTGGCTATGTAACTGGGTTCTGCCTTGGAGGACCCTAGACTTGTACCTATAGAAGCATAAATCCTCAAAAAATCGCAAAAATCTCGATTTTAAAATTTTTTTCGGTTGAAACGATTTTTTCCCCAAAAAATCCCTATTTAATCAGTGTGTTTTTCAACAATTTTTAAGTGCTTAAATCACGGAAAAATTGTCCAACCAACTTGTCACGAAACCCTAATTGTGCGAAATTGCTATTTAATCTAGTTTTTTTGTTGATTTTTAGCATAGAACTGAGCGTTGTGGGATGTGGTTCACCATCTAAGATTCACTAGATTTCATTAGGTTGCTGAGGCAAATTGCAGGTAGGCGACCTTGAATGTATGTATATTTCTAATAGATGTTAAGGACATTAAAATAGAGACACATTCTTTGGTATGCTTCTACATTTGACGTTAAGGATATTAACATGGAATGGTTAAGAGATTTGCTGCTTTTTTCTCTATATTCCACACTACTGTCATTTGCATTAGGCTCATAGTAATGCTTTCCATGTATATAAATGCAAAGACACAATTTAGTGGGAAATAGTAGACAATATCATAAATACTAAGTAAGGCTTCTATCTTATTTTCTTAACATATCTGAACCTTATAAGGGTATTTGCCAAAAGTAAAAATAGAAAGCCAATCTAAACTGAAACGAAACTCTATTTGCAGGTTTGTTTTCTTTGAATTTTTGTGATCCAAACTAGTCAAAAGAATTTTAACATTTCAATTGTCAACAATAATACCAAGGTGGCTGTTTAGATTATCAAGGTTAGGTTGGAACAAATTTCCTTTTCATATGCTAACAAAGTGTGATAATTTGGAGCTTCAATTTGACATTGGTCATCAAGTCTAATGACAAGTAGGTAGGGTAGTGACGATTGTATAATCAAGTGGGAAGCATAAGTATATACATAATAGTATATAGAGATTGTGGAACTGGAAGCAGAATGGTTCCTATCAGAAAGATAAAAATCAGTTTGCAGTGCTGAAAAAATGAATTGTAGCAATATTTTATATCAAAATGAAGGATTGTTTTGGTTATATGTAAATTTTTATATGTAAATTTCCTATATATTCTGCGGGCTTAATGCTTTGTTAATTGGTGAAACTCGCTGCCTAAATGTATGCCCTACACTTGTTCAGGAATTACATTCCATTTAGGATTGTCATATACATGGAGTTGCAATATGCTTGGAAGGAGTACAATAGCAATACATGAATGCTTTAGACATATATAGTGTAGCATTCCATGCATGTTAAATAGGTCTCAGACAAAACTAATACATGCCTTGAGAGAAGTCATTCCCTAGTCTTGTGGGCTTACCTTAATACCTCCCGAAGTAGTTCTCATATATTTTCTCTTTAACGATCTAGATAGATTTCAGCAACAACTATCTCATTGAAAGGGAATGTTCCTTGTGCTTTGATTTTCCATTGAAACTTGTACCTATAATCTCTCAAATTCTCAACTCCAAGTCCATCGATGTTTTTAATTCCATCATCCACTTATATGCAAAATCAAGGAACATTTACTTGAATAATAATAACTAAAATTGTGGCTCAAATAGTTGCTCTCTTCTTTTGTACTAGCAGATATTTATTATCTAATGGAAAAATATTTAACATTCCCTTTACTCTTTTACAAATCTGCTAAAATAGTTATCAATGAGAACATCTCAATATCATTTATGGTCTTTTGAGATTTAAGATTTTGTTTTAGAAGCATTTTCTATTACTCTATCTTGAGCTATTTGATCCGAAACCTATTAAGTTGAACTTTGCAATTGCTTCCTTTGTCATTCACACTCTTCATATAGTCCTCTTTGACATTGATTTAGAAATGACAAGTACTGTTAAATGTAGCACTCGGAAAATTAAGAGTGTTTTCAAACCATTTAACTCAGCATTAAAGAGAAATTAAGAGTATTCTAAATTTATTCAAACCATTATAAATAGGTTTCCAAAAAGTCAACATTTCTCATAACACTTCCAAATGAAATAAAGAGAATTTTAAATTGCATTTCATATAATAATATCATCAATGTAATGTATTAAAACATAAGTATTTCAATGACTTTCTCATATAAATAAATTCAACCTCACTTGGAGGAATCAATCCTTCTAATAGAAACATCTCTTCTATGCCAAGTTATAAAGTTTTAATCTCTCAAAATCAATGTTACATTAAATACTTTCATTTCAAATTTCAACAAGAATGTCAAAATGCATATATATTTACAATGGGCTTCACAAGCCAAATCTGAATGATACATAAGTACATCAATAGCAAATAATCTTGGAACCACCAACCGCCATGACACCTTGGTCTTCTTGCGAGCTGGGGCCAAGAATGTGATTCAGGCGCATTTTCCGCCCAACCACAAAGTCCATGACTTCCCCGGGTCCCTTCCTAACTCGAAGGAATCCCCGGCCCTGCATAAAGGAGCCTAGCAACCTGAAACGGTAAAACAGGAGGGCACTCTCGGTGCGTGCCTAATGCCTATATGCATTTCTAACATGAAATAAACACATTTCTTGCAACAGGAGGTGGCAGAGACTCAAATAAATTTCTAGGCTTTTAAAACAAACAACCCATCTATTTCAATGGTACAGTGCTTGGCCAAGCAAAATAATACAAGTAAATGGTAGATTAGAAAAGGTAATACTATCGTCTCTGTTTGCCCACCTTCGGCACCCTGTCCCGGAAGTTACCATAGTGAAGTATAAATACTAAAGTAAAACTTTATACATTTTCATACATGTTTCAATAATTAATTCTTCAAAGAATTTCAAATGCGAATTTCAGAACATCCCTTGTAATTCAATTGAAAGATATCATTTATTCTTTGAAAAGTAACCCTTTTGATTTGGATAAAGGCTTTGTTTTAAAGAAGAACATATATATATTGATACTTTTCAGTGTACTAATAGAAAGAAAGAACAGTGTTTTCTGTTTTCAGTATGCATTTCTTTTTCTTTCCAAGCTCAAGCTGACAGACAGTTTAATTCCCAAATTCAATGCAGGTTACAGAATAATAATAATATACTGATACAGTGCAATTTATTCAGTAATTCTAAGGTTTGAAAGATAGACTTTCATTCAGATTTTTGTGTTGTATTCCTTTACTCAGGATGGTACTGCTTTAAAGTAATCAAGATGGTGTCTCAAAAATATTTCTGTTTCTTGTTTCAGGTTTAACAAATCTGAGATACTGGTGTGTAATTAACAGAAGTTCATGCTACTTTCTGGAAATGAGTTTAACAGAGTTCATACTATTTTCTGTTCTGGAAATGAGTTAAACAGAGTTCATACTATTTTCTGTTCTGGAAATGAATTAAACAGAGTTCATACTATTTTCTGTTCTGGAAATGAATTAAACAGAGTTCATATTATTTTCTGTCACATATGTGCATGGATAACTATATATATATGTATACATATTATATATAGATATATATATATATATATGTGTGTGTGTGTGTGTGTGTGTGTATGTGTATGCAATCAATTGTATATGTATACATATATATATATACATATATATTTATATATATATATACATATATATATATATGTATGTGTAAAATTCATGTATAGCTGTGTATACTTTGAAGTAAGAAATTCTGGTTTTCAAAATCTGATTGAAGAATTCACTGGTCGTGCACACAGAACAGGATATTTTTCCATGGTTTCCTTACTAGCATTGAGCGACTAAAGGGCTCAGGGGAAGCCCTTGCCCCTCCCATGGGGAGGGCAAGGGAATTAATCCCTTAACAATTTCAAAACTCAAAAAAAAGAAAGACATTTGCCCAGTATAAACTGCATTCGGATTTATCTCAAGACATTTTGATAGAATTTTTAAACAAACCAGATATGGAGACATATAATTGTAATTACACTTGAGAAAAATGCAGACTTGCCACAAAATGAAAACCCTAACTCTGAAGAAGGAATGTGTATTCTATAATTGCAACACAGAGTAGTAAGCTGATACCCAGATTTCAAAACGAATTTGGAAAAATTTCACAGATGTTTGCACTCTAAACAGAGGATAAAACATGTCCTACTGCAGTTTTTTTACAATAAAATTAAAAGAAGGCATAGCAATGAAGAGAACCTGGCACAATTTGCTTCCAATGCAGTTGTTCCACAATACCTTCTTCGCCTCTGATCTAGAGCTCTTCGATATATCCCCCCATTCAAAATTCTCTTTTCTTTCTTAAAGCCCTCTTCCTCTTTTTCGAGGATCATGCATAAAATTTCCAGATGACAGCAGTTTCCAAGGATTGCCACATGCCCAGTGAATTGTTGGTTTTGAGACAGAATTTCCAGAGCCCAATGTTCTCTCGGGCTGTTCATTCTTCAATATTTTTTTTTTGGAAAATTTATATACAAAACTGAATTATATCCTTCTTTTATGCTAACTCTAAGTTTTTATTTATGAAGCCACAATATTCTATTTTATTTATCTTATTTTATTTTTAATCATATTTCTTTTAAAACAGAATCCTTTTCCCTTTTTGTTGCTCAAATAAAATGGAGATTAATAAAATAAAATAAGCCATATTATTTCACAATTTAATTAAACCATAATTTTAAATTTGCTATGCTAATCATTTTCACGCAATCACATTGTAAAAACGAACATGACCTAATGCAGCTACATGATTTAAGTGGTGTGTGCGTAACCGAGAGTTTCTCCTCTTTTACCCTGTCGAGAAGCTAACCTCCTTTTCCTCAATCACACTCTTGGCCTTCGATCTCCTTGGCCTTCGATCACCTGCCACTCAAATGCACTCAGGCGTGCAAAACAAAAGTGTATTAGTAACCATTGTAGAAACAATAATTAACTCAACATTTCTATTTTATATGAATGCATTCATAATTCTTGAAATAAAACAATTATATTAAAGCATTGCTCTTAACACATATCATACTTCGTATATTAAATCTCATAAGGTCATGGTCAAACATTATCTAAATAAATCATGGTCAAGATAAGTCAATGGTCAAAATAAGTCATGATCAAAATAAGTCAATGGTCAAAATAAGTCATTATCAAAATAAGTCAATGGTCAAAATAAGTCATTGTATGAGACGTGACATTAAATCACAAATATGAACCAGATGATTCCCATTTTGTAATTTATGATGTCTGCTTAGCAAAGGAAAACTATCTTTTTAATGACTTTCTTGAGCCTAAGGATTTTGAGGTCCTAGAGGCCAACTTGGATAGTCATGGACTCATGAGGTTGAACAACTTAGGAGAGGCTCTAAACTATGAGCTTCATCATCAGGACTTGCAGCCCTCTAGCATAGCTCTATTTGTAGTAGCAAGAGTCATTGGCTACATTTGCTATTTTGGAACTTTGTACTTAGTTTATAGGTTGAATTTGTACAAACTATATTGTAATTGAAATTTATCAATTGTAACCATCTAGTTATTATTTATGCACTATGAAGTATGTTTTGTGCAATGCAATGTAATCAGCAATATGAATATAAACAACAAAATCCTATTTTCTGCAATTCATGGGTTAAACTCTTTTTTACTTGTTCTCTATATCTCTATGCTATGGAAATGCCCTTAGTTTTTTTTTTTTGTTTTTTGTTTTTGTCTCTTTTTCTACAATTTTTTTGTTTTTTTGTTTTTAAATCCGATTTTTTCAAAAAATCTTAAGACTTTTGGTTTGCCGATTTTTTCCCCAAATGATTTTTGCTGCTATGAGTTGTACCAATACAATTCTGGCACTGGTTTTTGGCTGAGTACCTCCCGGGTTTTTCTACATCACGGGTACACAATAAAAGCATAATAGAGAAATATTGCTGGCTTGGGTATGACAGTTATAATAAAAATAAAATACAAAGATTAGAAACACATTAAAAACGTTTAAAAAAACACACAGCTAACTTTGGTTTTGGGCTGGGTACCTCCTGGGTTTTTCTATTATCCAGGGTACCCAAGTATCACAATAAAAGCATAATAGATAAATATTGCTGGTTTGGGTAGGGCAGTTATAATAAAAAAAAATACAAAGGTTAGAAACACATTTAGAAAACATTTAAAAAAACACACAATTAACTTAATTGCTATTATTAATACTGCATCTGTTATTAATAATCCAATTTGTAGGTTGGATGCTCTCAATGAAGAGGAATACAGAGGTTAGAAAGACATAAAAAAACATTTAAAAAACTCACACAATTAACTTAGTTGCTATTATTAATACTGCTTCTGTTATTAATAAACCAATTTGTAGGTTGGATGCTCTCGATGAAGAGGAATATGGTGAATTGTTCTTGTAGTTGCTGAGTTTGACTATGACCATTGACTGTTGTCCAATTTTAAGTAGATAATATATACCTATGTGGGATATCATATGTGATGACCCGTTTAATATTCTGAATTATCAATTAGCAGTAGTAGTTTGTTATTTTTGTTTGTTTTATGTGTAGAACATTAATGTTATTGTTGGTTTTGTCTACAATTTTAATATTTATTTTATTTTTTGTGTGGACATACCCAAGGTATAACATTTGGGTCCTAGGGAAGGGTGAATCCCCATACCCCAATAGTATACCCATTTTCCCGCTTGAACTTGTACTGGTAATTTAGTTGACTGGTCTGTTATTGCTGTAGTTGTGGTGTCTTCCATTAACTATTACACCCCCATGCCCTTGACAAAGGAATTATTTTTTCTATTTGTTGAAGTTTTATCAAGTTAGGACATATTGGAATATTCCATTCTTATATTGTGTTTTAGGGTAAATAATAGCTGTAATAAGATATGAATAGGATATATTAAAGATAACATGAGGATGTACGTGCACACGTTCTTTAATTTTTGTGTTAGCTGAATCTAATGAGAGGTTAGTTTATCAATCGTCACATCTTTGGATTCCTATATATCCTATAGGTTATGTTTTATTAGGGTATGAATGATGTGTACTAGATATATCATACTATAGATGTACTTAGAGAAGGTGTTACGTAGGAAGGATTTATATGAGAGAGAGATGCAACCTTACTATATGTGATACATTTTAGAGCTGTATTATGCATCATCGAGTGATGGTAACAGATATTCTATATGCACTGTGTTGTCTATGTGATTTCTTTTATACTAAAAATGTGTGTATGATGCATTAGTATGTAGGATCCAATGTGTTAATGTGTGTCCAATGCAGGATAATATGGCAGAGTTATATTTAGAAGTATTTTTCTATTAGTTAAATAAATTCATTTGAAATAAGTTCACAGTAGTTCTCCAGCTATCAATTTTTTGTTGGGTCAGTGGGCATTAACAACAGGTCATCAAAACAAAATATAAGAGCTAAACAATCCAGGACAGGAATATACAAGCCCCTGTTTTGGTATGTGATGCAAATAGAAAATGAACTTATGATTATATTCTAAGGATTTTAATTTGCAGTCTTGCTCTATGTTACACCAATTTTTTTAATGAATGATTGGAACAAAAAGGCACAAAGAATTTTTAGAACCAAAATATTATATGATTAGGAGAAAAGCAAAAATATTGGCTATGCCCCACACAAATTGGAAATGAAACTGGCTTTATCCTGCAACTAAAAAACTCTTCAAAACCATCAATATGCTCATTTTGTGTATATTCAACAAATAAGGCAGAACTGAGACCTTAGAATGCAGAAGCCATTTTTCAGGGAATTTGTGTGCCTCTTGTATGCAACTGCACAGTATACCATCATGACAAGCAAGACAGTTACACCAACAAGATTTTGGTAAAGTTCACCTCTATCCAATTTAATGGATCTCGATAGCCTAATTCAAGTTTTCAATGTTTGTTAATATTCGATGTATACTTGTTGCTAACATTTGCTTACAGATATCTAGGGTTTTTGTAATGATCAACCTCGTTCTGAAATTAACCTTTCCAGGTGTGATGATTTTTTCGATTGTTTTCTCAGTTTAATAGATTTTCAATTTTATCAAACTTAACACAACATCATGAATTTATTCAACCACACGGTCAAGTACATGCATGAATGATATTTGTAAGATTCTATGACAAATCTGACTTCACCTTAATCTGATTTAGCAATATAAGGATGCACAGAAATTTATATCAGATTGCTACATGCTCAGAAATGTAAGATAGGCTTGTACATTAGCAAAGATGGGCTGATTGGAACTAGATGACTGTCCAGAGATTGATTTGCAGACTTTTACAAATTCAAAATAGACTACTGAGCACAGAGAGTGATAACTAAGTTTCCTGATAAGCTACAGCAGTATATTTGAGACTTGTACATGACCAGAAATAATACCAAAAATGCTCAGATTTCCCTTAACAGAGAATATTCAGAAATTACACATCTCAGAAATCACTACAGCAATTGAAATAAGTAGCTAGAGACCAGAAACCTGGAAGGAAGTGCAGAAACACATTAACAGCATTTGTTGTGAGTGTTCAGACTTTGCCAGGATAGCCACGATGAGCTTCAGGACTCCCCAATCACCCTTCACAAGGCAGAAAACACTTTAAATCTCCCACGTATGACTTCAGCAAGCTGGAAAGCCTTGAAAGGAAGTCACGTCCCAGTCAAGGAGGCAGCAATTTAAACATCAGGACACACACGGTCTCCCAGAAATGCTTTAGAATGCCTTTAAGAGCCAAAACGCCTCTGAAGATGCTCTCACAATGGTCCAGTGCCAAAGTCCCAATCACCACAGTAGTATTTCAGTCTAGGGATCCCACGACTGGAAGAGAAATAAAACTTCTGGCCTTTTGAATAGCAAATTCGACCCAAACAATGTGTCCTCAGCACTGAAGAAACTTCGACCAGTCCATGCAGACCTTGAGAAGCCAGAGGTCAACTCTTCATCTCAATACAACCCTATGCCTATCATTGCAACAACTTCTCAAGTATGCCAAACTCAGAATAAATATAACCAGATTCACCCAAGAAGCAGATAGTCGCCTAGTTGCAAACCCCTGCTCAGACTCACTGAAAAAATACAATCGTTTGTACCAACTTTGTCTTTGAAAGTGACACACAAATAGCAATAAGCACCTGTAAAAGATTTGAGTGATTGCCTCTACCAACTAGCTAGGGTGGATCTCTCACCACCGAAACCAGTGCCAAAGATGAGGGTTTCCGTCCTCAACCAGTTGCAAACAATAAACTGGAAACAATCCAGCAGAGTCTGCTTAAGTTGTCAAATCCATCATGTCCAAATGAGAGCCAAAAAGTAGATTAAATAGAAGTGGAGGGAGAAATTAGGGAAACCTCCAATTTGAATCCTTTTCCCTCCAAAACTCCAATGCCCTTTTCTAGCCTTTTAATATTTGCTTTATACTTTAAAACATTATCAAATATTCCTTTAAGGGGCATCTTGCTCAAAAGGAAACTATTTTACCTTATTCAGCCTTCTAAAACAGCGTTATCTCATTAGGCACCAAGGTACTTTTCAATGGCCACCTACCCACTCACTTAAGTTATAAAGTTATTTTAATAAAATAACTTAAGTGACTGATAAAAAACAAATATTAAATAATCCAACCTTAGGCTCTCCAATGCCGCCATAGAAAAAACACTGCTGAGAACACCATGGGGCCAAGACCAGTTTTTTGAAATTGACTTACTATAAATAGCAACTGCTAAAAATAGCATGTTCTCACCAAATATCAAACTGGCCAAAACATTAAAGCTCGTTGGACAACTCCCACATACTGCCCCAATAGGAAACCCTACACTGCATTGTTGCTCGGACCAGTTACTAAATATAGTATTTACTAAAAATAGTAAGTGAGTCAAAACTAAACTAGCGTGAAGAAGGACATCGAAAATGGGGACATTACAGTCCGCCCTTCCCAAAGATTGCTTGTCCTCAAGCAATGCTTGTACAACCCTGCAACCAACAATCTAATCCACATTGAATCCAAAGATGATCCCAGGTCCCAAATCAACCTAGGAGATCTATAGTACCATCTGCTAAAAGCACTATCCTGTGAGGTACCAACACAAGAGACCTCTTGATAACCTCCTGTAATAAGTGTAATCAAATATTGCATAGACTTGATCAACTCCTTAAAAGAATTATCCTCGAGAGAACCAAATTGATGTGCCACAAGAGTAAGCTCTAGAAAATTAAAACTGGCTTTCTCATCCCAAACGGTAGCTGAACTACAACACAGTGTGATCCTTGGGTTCCAAGTTAGTCTTAGAAAGGAACCACCATGTTGACGCTGCACCACATTGATCATAACTGTCAACCCAACGTGCCCAAACTGCACTCCCCTATCCTGGTCCCTCAAAGAGTAAAAATCATCAAAGCCCATACTGAAATACCTGAAAGGAATGAAGCCAATGCCATGAAATGTATCCTACTGTAAAGTGCCTAACTAGTTCTGCACTTCAATTTAGAAATTGAAACAATAACCACGCACATTAAAAAATGAAGGTCTGGAAAAAGGGTTGACTCATATTATGCACAACAAGACTCAAGACCAAACTATAATCAAACTTTCAAGCAACTCCACTTAATTTCTGACACTTAGATCCCAGTGAATCATACAAAATTTGAACAGTGGATAGAATTAAGAACTAGTAATTATTACAATATCAATAGTTTAGCAATCCAATCTCAAGAGAATTAACTTTGGCTCCCGATAATGATTATTAATGATGTATCGATGACAGAGTCAATCTCACATATGAATACATTGAGTGTCCATACTACAGGAAGCAATGATGAAATCACACTGAGTGAGAATGGTTCTCGGTAGTGGTTGATGAAGGTGATATCTGGTGTTTGGCCTGTGCCCTTCCAGTGGCGCCGCTTGTGCAACCTCTCAGACTCTTCCAAATAATTCTTGGTGATCTCGTTCGGCTGGTAACTGTGGTGATGAGTGGTGAGTTGAAGACTTCGGCCCTTTCCTAGTCACCACTTCCTGCTATGATCATTCTGACAGATAATGAGTTAAGAGCCGGCTTCATTATCCTTCGCATGACTTCTCTGGTAAAGAGCAATGGCGCTCGATTGTGGATTCCGCTGTTTGGAGTGATCTTTTGCACATACTCATGAGGAGTTACTGTACCCAATCCCCTCGCATAGGTAATACTGCTTGATGGAAGGGAGCCAAGTCGATGTCGATTACTAGGCGTGGTGATTAATGAGGTAGTCGGCGCCAGATGATGGCGCGAGTCACTAGTTCTGCTAACTTATCATCTCAATCATCTTCCTATTGTGTACTCCAGTGATGCGAGTCTGGAATGAATGGAGCAGACGGGTAAGGACTGGGCACTAAAGGAAGATACCTACGATAAGAAATGGAAAGTGATGAAGCAAGCTTAGAACAAAGCTATGGTGCCGGGGTGAGGGCTATGTCCCACCTGGCGTGGTTAGCAGAGGGCTACATCCCTGCAGAACCAAATTTACAATTCCAATTCCATGATGATCCTTGGCAACAGACGAACACATATAAATACTGAAGGATAAGCCTCCCGAAAGCAGGTCGGCCTAGACTAATTAAATTTAAATATTATTTTTAATAATTTAAATTTATTAATTATTATTTAATATTTAATATTATTTAAGTTAGCATTTAAAAATACTCTTTTTCCCATTGACTGGAAAGAAGTTCCAAATTGGGGACATGACACCTACCAAAGCAACTTAGAGAAGATTGCTTCAACAAACTCACTACAATCACAATCCTGGTCAACATGAAAAACACCTTGCTCAACCATAAGAAATAAACCCCGACATGACACCTCATGATACCCCAAGTATGGAGGAAGTCAATCATTGCCATATCTCTAAAATTTGCCAACCAAGAAATGCCTATGCTAATGCAAACCGAAATCATAACATCAACACTCAACCTCCAAGTGTCAAAAGAATGGTCCCGAACACACCAACACACCCAAACCACTGCAATCAACACAACATCATCTGAAATAATGCATATCAACTCCGTGATGTATCTGCAATGAGCGTCACTTATTGGAGTGGAAACAATAAATGGGTAAATTGTGTCCGGAAAGATACTCACAACTAGCTGCCCCAAAGCCTGCCCAAACTCAAAGTTGGTCTGCTCATCAAAAGATGTCATCAAGACCAACGAAAGAAAGTAAGGGCAGCGGTAATCAAATTGAAATCTTACTGAATACATAGGAGAGATGAGTATGGAGGTAGCAACAAAATCATCTCCTAGGATCAAATCATCACTGCCATCCAGGCTCAACCATGAACTACTCAACTGCTGAACTGAAGAAACCATCCAACTCATTTGTGGATCCAAATCTGAAGTCATATGCAAGCTGATTAGAAAGTGGGCAGCGGTAC
>VDFB02070347.1:0-28344 GCA_007258455.2 Sequoia sempervirens
TCATTATTTTTCAAAGATGTAATTTCTTCATCCATAGAAATATTCTAGGATTCTTCATCATTCATACCTAATGCCTCTTCTACATATTTAGGTTCATCCATGTTAGTATTCAAAGCAAAAACAAATCTCCAATCATTAGGTGAATACCTTTCAAGTGGTTGTTTATTCCTTGTATACCTACGAACAAGTTGAGTTGGAGGTTCTTCCTCCTCTTTAGAAGATTTAGAGCTAGACGAGCTCTCCTCAACTTCTTCTCTATCCATGGGTCGCGATTCAAATTTCTCAGGTGTAGCAGAAAATTGAATTGCATCTTCATGTTTACTTTGTTCTAGCTGAAATGTAGCAAAAGAAAGCTTAGTTTCTCTAAAAATGACACTTCTACTATATATTACCTTTTGTGTAATAGGATCCCAAAGCTTGTATCCTTTCACACCATAACTATATCCAATGAAGATACATTTCATAGCCTTGTTCTCTAACTTTGTTTGCATCTCCTTTGGCACATGTGCATATACCTCGCAACCAAAAACTTTAAGATGTCTCAGGAGTATGAAGGCTTGTGACCCGACCATGCCTCTATAGGCATCTTATCAACAAGAGCTGATATAGAAGACCTATTAATTAGGTAATAGGCAGTGTCAATAGCTTCATCCCAAAACCTTTGTTCTAGGCCAACACCACTTAACATACTCCTAGCCTTCTCCATCAATGTCTTTTTCGTTCTTTTTGTAACTCCATTCTGTTATGGAGAATATGAAGTTTTCTTCTATCTATGAATACCACATTATTTACAAAATATATTAAAATCATTAGAGAAAAATTCACCACCATTATCAGTCCTCGAACTTTTTATTTTCTTCCAATCTACAACTCAACCATTGTTTTAAATTCTTTAAATTGACTGAAAACTTTATATTTACTCTTTAGAAAATATACCCATGTCCTTTTACTATAATCATCAATAAATGAAACATAATATGTGGATTTACCAATCGAAGGAACATCTACAAGACCAAACACATCAAAATTAATAAGATCCAATACACCACAAGATTTATGAGAAGCTGAGTAAAACTGAATGCGGTTTTGTTTTCCATAAATGCAATGCTCACAGAAATCAAATTCAAGATTACAATTAGACAAACCTTCACCAAGGTTTTTATTTTTCAAGGTCCTTAGACCCTTTTCTCCAATGTGGCCAAGTCTCTGGTGTCATAATATATTTTTCTTTGTAGGTAACTTTGATTCAGAAGAAAGAGCAACCTTGGGTACCCAAAATCCATGACCATATACTAAAGGTGAAACCCTCACTTCTTCCACAAACTTTCTTTTCATAGAAGTACTATTGCACTCAGCGGTGCATGCATCAAGCTTATACAATGTTCCATATCTGACACTTATAGCAATCACCATAGCACCTTTAACCATCTTGTATCCTACATCAAAAAATACTACCTACAGACCTACATCTATTAGTTTTCTCAAAAATAATAGATTTTGTGCTAATCCAAGGATATGCAACACACCATTAATCCTTTTTATTCTACCATCAGAAAATCAGATTTTAACTTTACCACAGCCAACAATATTTAAATAAGAATCATCACCCAAGTACACCTTACCTCCATCAAATTCTTCATATTCAGAAGACTAATCTCTATTAAAGGTCATATGGAAAGATGCACTTGAGTCAATTTACCATGCATCATTACCTGCACAAGTTTCCAAATCTATAATGAATGTGTCACCATCTTCCTTCTTAGACTTAGAATCAAAATCAAATTTCTTCTTTTTCTTCTTTTCTTATTTGCATTCCTTACGAACATGTCCATGCTTACCACAATTCTAGCAAATAACTTTAGACTTTTTAAGAGATTTAGATCTCCCCTTGGACTTGGATTTTTCATGCTTCTCATTTTTCTTGCATTTTTCCTTAGGTCGTCCATGAACATTTAGGGCCTCCTTGGCATTGATGGATACCTTCCTTCTCATCTCTTCAAAAAGAACAGAACCCACCACATCTTCAATCTTCAAAATAACAGAAGTACCCCCAATAGCCATAACAAGAGAATCCCACGAATCAGGCAAAGAACAAAGCAAGATCTAACATTTCTCATCCTCATCCATTTTGACACCAATTGATTCCAATTGAGCCACCAACATATTGAATGCTTCCAAGTGGTCTATGATTCATCTACCCTTTTCCATTCTCAAGGAATACAACTTCTTCCTCAAGAAAATTGTGTTCACTAAATATTTGGCCTGATACATCTTACCAAGCTTTTCCATAGTTTTGTGCAAAGGTCTCCTCATATAAATTAATTAAAACAAATTTTGGTAAGAATAATTTGATTACACCCTAATTTAGAGAGTTAATTCAAAACCCCCACAACAAAAATCCTTTCTTAAAACACAAGAAATAATAAGAAATACTCATTCAAACATTGCTGAAAATAAACACAAAAATATGCTCTCTTCTTGCAACCAAATCACAGACTTGCATTGCAAATTCATGAGAATTGATTACACCAGTCCTCAAGGGAATCAAAGGCTACAACATAGCCCACAATAAATCTAAAATAATAGCAAAATAATGACATTTACAGAAAAATAAATCTACCCACACACTCCTCAAAACCCTTCCTGCAAACAAACTCTCAAAACAAGCATTGGCAACTTGCAATCAACAACTCTCCTTCAAAGAAAAAAAAATATTTTTTGTAGCTCAATTTTTCTCCCTTCAACCTGCAAATAAACTTTCTCAAAACCCTCCTATAGCAGCCTTCTCCAAGAATTCTACACCCAACTATCCTTCCCCCTCAAAAATCTACTTCGAAACTCTTTTATTATTTCATAATTTCCTGATTCTCCACCTCCCTATCAAGGAAATTATTTCATATGCTTAATTTTACCTTCCTCAACTGCCATTTTTTGTAGTTTCATATTTAGAACCTCAAAAACAATTAAAACAAAATAAATGTCCATTCCCAACAGCCCACCAAAGATAGGAAAAGCAGTTTTAAATTCTTTCTTTTTTGACTCCTGAAAAGGCAGATGAATAAAATCAAGTCTGGGTGCCCACTTCCACAACCCCTATTATTTAGGAATCATGCACAGAGTGTTTTAAAACTCCACATCTCAATTCCAATTCCCCCATAATGTTTTTCAAATATTTAATAATTAAATGTTTTAAAATTCCTTTATTTTTCTTTTTCACCCACAAGGCAATTTGTCAAAGTTGCACAAGAAATTAATTGACAAATTAATTTATTTGAATATAAATATTTAGCCATCCTCAACATGTAATCCAAGCCAAAAATATGAAATACCATATCTCCAAAATTAAGCAAAATATATTGAAACGAGATTACCACTAGGCCATGGATGCTCCTACATCAGACACCCAAAGTAATTTGAAATGTTTCATGAGTTAAGCTCATAAAAATTTGTAAATGTTATGCTCATCCTGAATCCATTTCTCTACCTTATCTGCCTTATCATTCCTTCTCTTCTTTCCCTACAATTTGATATCTCTTCCATCTTTTATTCTTCCCCTCCTTTTTTTTTACATAGTTCATCTCCCACCAATATACACTACTATGTTCTAAAAAATCATAAAATTTAGTTTCCTCTTCTTCAGTAAAATAATCGAATTCATTTATTACCCCCTCCTCTATTATTGTTGCAACAATTTATTTATCATCAACCTTGATTTGGTCTTTGTGTTCTTCTTTTCCCATGTTTCCCAAAAGATAGTTTCCATCTACAAACTCTTTCTCTTCAATCAACTCAACATTCACTTTTTCATCTTCTTACTTACTTTCATCTATAATTTCTTCATCTACCAATGCATTCTTTTCTGCACTTTCCTCTTCTACATCAATCTTTTATTTTTTTATTAAATTAGTTTCAACATCATTTTCACAAAAATCAGATTTTACCTCTTCTTTCTTCTTAGCTACAACCATCTCCTCCATCCCCTTATCACATTCATCAGTCACTTTCCCTTCAAAGATAATATCTATCTTCCTTATCTCCTCTTTGAGTAGGAGATCTTCATCTTCACCAAATCCTTCATCAAATATAGGACCCTAAAAGTCCATCATATTAGCTTCTACTTCCCCATTGACCTTATTTGTTGCAACCTCTTTTATCTTATCTTTCATGCCTTCCAAAAGACATGTCTCCTCAACTTCAGATTCAAAAATTTCTTCCCACTCATCTTTTTCTTCCACAATGTCATATGTATGACAAGTTGCTTCATATTTTTTCTTCCCTACATTCAAAATATTATTAGAATGATAAACAAATTTTCCATTACCTCTTATCCTTGCCCAATCTAATTTCAAATCTTCCACTACTTACTTTAACTCCTCAAATTCTCTAACCTGTTCCATCCTTAGTCTTTCCTTGAGTTCCTTAAGTCTAGGAACTGTCAAAACCCATCTAATAAAAAAAATCATTTTTCCTTTCTTCTTTGTCATTTATTCAAACACTTACCACACACTCTCAAACTTCAACCTCTCAGGTATAGACTGCCTCACATTCAGCGATCAATCTACACACCACACACATTCCACCCTCAAGTCTTAGTGCAAACTACCTCTAATCAACACTTCTTCCTACACACTCAGGAACAATAGCTCTGATACCACTAATGTAGAGAGTTAATTCACAACCCCCACAATAAAAATAATTTCTTAAAACACAAGAAATAATAAGAAATACTCAATCAAACATTGGTGCAAATAAACACAAAAATATTCTCTCTTCTTGCAACTAAATCACAGACTTGCATTGATGCAAGAGCATTCGAAAACATTTAGAAAGTTGAGGCAGTTAATAGTGAAATTTGTAGAGATGTAGGGTACCAGATTATTGAATTCAACTATTAGGGGTTGTGGATTAAAGGGTTTTTTGCTGATAGTGTCTAATATTTCCATGTTAAGCTTTAGAGGTCCACATGAAGGATCGATCAAGTTGAGAAGATCTGTGTGCTGACAATGTTCAATTATTCTGGTTGGTGTTCTGGAAGGAGGATGATGTGATTTTGGTAGCTTGTGTTGTTGTGGATGTCATGGTGGTGATTCATGAGTTTTGTGGAAGTTTCTAGATCATGTATTGAGGGTCTGCATTGATCATGGTGTTTGCGATTGGTGAATTTTTCCTCTATGAGTTCATGTTTACCTATTCTTGGTCGACAAGGTGTTGAGGTATGCTGTGGATCTTCAAGGAATAATTTAGAAGGTGTTTTCTTGATTGAGGAAGTTGTTTTGGGTCTTGTATTTGTTGTGGCTAACCTTGGTTGATTTGTATGATAATTTGTTATTGTTTGGGGCTAACCTATTGGATTTGGCCCATTATTAGCCATTGTAATTGGGTTGACATGTTAAGATTAGATGACTTGCAAAGGATATAAATAGAAGATAGATGATTGTTACAAAGAAAGAAGGAAGAGTGTTGAGATTATGAAGCACAGGGATGAGGTGTTTTGATCCAGAAGGATCATAGAGTAGAGGAACTTGAGGAAATTTGCAGGGTGGCTTGCTTAGATCACTAATCAGTGAGGCAACGCAAGACCTATGGGTAGATTGTTGAACAAAAGAGTTGATGGAGAATGTTCTTTTGTAATCCCTGAGCCGCGGCCTAGAACTTGTAATGCCCTTGAGGCATATTAAACTATTTTGAGACTTAATATAATGATGAATGAGCTTTGAAGGCTATTTTTTTCCCTATTGTGGTTTCCCAAGATAAATTTGGTGTCTGGTTTTCATGAATATCTTTTATCTTTATGTGGATTAGCTATTACTTTTCATTGTTTATTTGTTATGATCATGGAGCTAGTAATTTAGGCTACAAGGTTGGACAATCCTTAATTGGATCCTCCTACCTTGGTTGCATTAGTTGGTATCAAAGTTGGTTGCGAGTCTAATTGTGAATTTGTTGGAAAGGAAGGCAGCGTTGAAAGAAGTGTGAAACCCTAGAGGAGAGATCGAGGCAAGAAAGATTCTATAAGTGTTCGATTTAATTGTTTATCTGATTTGTTACAATGGGGAAGAGTGGAAAGAGGATGAAGAAGGAAAATGAAACCCTAGTATGTAAAAGGGATACTTTGGAAGAAGAATTGTGTGAAATCAAGAAGTGTAATGCAGAATTAAGGGAGAGAAATGAAGAACTAGAAATAGAGCTAGATATGTTTGAAGACCTTAAATGGAAATTTGTAGAAGAATTCAAGATTGTTCTAGAGGAAAATTTGAGAGAGTTGAATAAAGAGAATAGTTTACAGAAGAAGGAGATATCTGGTTTGAAGGAGCATGTTAATTGGTTGGAGAAGGAAAATCAGAATCTGAGATTTAAGCCTGAAGTGTCTAATGTTTCTTGTGATACTAATGATTTGTGTGATGTTGCAGAAGAAGGTGAAGTTAAAGATAACAATATAAGGAAGCCTACAATTGTTGGTGATGGTATTGGATTCAAAATCATGCAGAGAATGGGATATGAAGGAAAATGATTGGGAAAGTAGCAGCAAGGAATTACAAAACCTATTGAGTCGGTGAAGAGATCAAAGAGTGAAGGCCTTGTATATGACCAAGGTAAGAATGTTGTTACAAGTTTGAATCAAAGAAGAGAAGGTATGTATTGTTCACATTGTAATAGGCATGGACATGAAAATGAATTTTTTTGGGATCTACATCCCTATAAGTTATGTGGATTGAGGAATCATTCTGAGAAGATGTGTTGGAATAAGATGAGGAGACAACCTATGACAAGTTATGAGCAAATGGATTATGGGTGGATTGATGGAGAAAAGTGGAAACATGTTACTTGTGTGCTTAGGAGATCATACAGGTGGAAGAATTCCTATGTTGGAGGAAAAGAGGGATCAAGATGCAGAGAAAGAAGACCTTATGCAAGGCATAGAAGAGTTTGGAGGAAGAAATAATAAAGTGTTGAGTGTCATCAAGAACTTGGTGTCAAAGAAGCTAATGAAGAAGCAGCAGTGAAGGATGCAGAGACAGTTTGTGCAGATGAAGAAGAGCCTGTTAATGCAGAATTAAATTATCCAGAGTAAGGGGAACCTTTAGAGGAAACAGATTTCCTTGTGGAACTAGAAGAAGGTGAAGCATTCATCTTAAGGAGAAAGTTTGGTGAAGTAAATGTGAATGAGGACATTAAACCAAAGGCAACTTGCAGGGTAGGCTTGCTCAAATCGTAGACCAGTGAGGCAGTACAGGGCCTACACGTAGATTGCCAAACCTTGATCATGACAAGATGAAGAACCTGAGGCAACTTGAGGGGTGGGATTACTCAGACTATTGACCAGTGAAGCAATGCAAGGCTTGCAAGTAGAGGGTCAAACCTAGTTGAGGAAGCTGAGGCAACTTGTAGGGTAGGCTTGCTCATATCTCCAACCAGTGAGGCATTGCAAGGCCTGAAAGTAGATTATTGACCATAGAAGAGCTTGAGGAAGTTGCAAGGTGGACTTGAACAAAACATCGACCTTGAGGCAGTTGCAAGTACCTGTGGACATATCATCGAACCCATTGAAGGGAATAATATTGGATTTGATACAGTATAGACAAGAGTGATGGGATTCACTTTTTTAATTTACCCCAGGAGTTTGATGCAAGAGCATCCAGAAAAATTTAGAAAGTTGAGGCAGTTGACAGTGAAAGCTGCAAAGATGCAGGGTACCAGATTATTGAATTCAACTATTAGGGGTTGTGGATTAAAGGGTTTTTTGATGATGGCATCTAATATTTCCATGTTAAGCTTCAAAGGTCTGCGTGAAGGATCAATCGATTTGAGAATATTTGTGTTATAACAGTGTTTAGTTATTCTAGTTGGTGTTCCGGAAGGAGGATGATGTGATTCCGGCAGCTTGTGTTGTTGCGGATGTTGTGGTGGTGATTGGTGAGGTTCATGGAAGTTTCTAGATCATGTGTTGAGGGTCCGCATCAATCATGGTGTTCACGATTGGTGAATTTCTCCTTTTTGATTTCGTGTCTACCTATTCTTGGCCGACAAGGTGTTGAGGCATGTTGTGGATCTTCGAGGAATAATTTAGGTGTTTTCGTCATCAAGGAAGTTGTTTTGGGTCATGGCTTTGTTGTGGCCAACCTTGGTTGATTCACATGATAATTTTTTATTGTTTGGGGCCAACCTATTGGATTTGGTGCATTATTAACCATTGTAATTGGGCTAACATGTTAAGATTAGATGACTTGTGGAGGATATAAATAGAAGATAGATGATTGTTATAAAGCAAGAAGGAAGAGTGTTGAGATTATGAAGCATGGGGATGAGGTGTCCTGATCCAGAAGGATCACAGAGTAGAGGAACTTGAGGCAACTTGCAGTGTGGCTTTCTCATATTGTTGATCAGTGAGGCAATGTAAAACCTGTGGGTAGATCGCCAAACAGAAGAGTTGATGGAGAATGTTCTTTTGTAATCCCTAGGCTGCAACCTAGAATTTGTAAAGCCCTTGAGGCATATGTAAATTGTTTTGAGACTTAATATAATGATGAATGAGCTTTGAAGGATTGGTTTTTCCCTGTTAGGGTTTCCCAAGATAAATTTGGTGTCCAATGTTCATGAATGTCTTTTATCTTTTTTGTGGATTAGTTGTTACTTTTCATTGTTTATCTATTATGATCATGGAGCTAGTAATTTAGGCTGCAAGGTTGGACAGTCCTTAATTGGATCCTCCTGCCTTAGTTACATCATGCATTACAAATTCATGAGCATTAATTACACAAATCCTCAAGGGACTCAAAGGTTGCAACATAGCCCACAAGAAATCTAAAATAACAGAAAAATAATGACATCTACGGCAAAATAAATCTTCCCACACTCCTCAAAACCCTTCTTGCAAACAAACTCTAAAAACAAGCATTGGCAACTTGCAATCAACAACTCTCGTTCAAAGAAAAAAAAAATCTCTATTGTAGCTGCATTTTTCTCCCTTCAACCTACAAATAAACTTTCTCAAAACCCTCCTACAACAGCCTCCTCCGAGAATACTACACCTAGCTATCCTTCCCCCTCAAAAATCTACTTCGAAACTCTTCTATTATTTCATAATTTCCTGATTCTCCACCTCCCTGTCAAGGAATTTATTTCATATGCTTAATTTTACCTTTCGCGACCACTATTTTCTATAGCTTCATATTTAGAACCTCAAAAAACAATTAAAACAAAATAAATGTCCATTCCCAGCAGCCCACCAAAGATAGGAAAAGTAGTTTTAAATTCTTCCTTTTTTGACTCCTAAAAAAGTAGATGAATAAAAGAAAGTCCAGGTGCCCACTTCCACAACCCCTATTATTTAGGAATCATGCACATAGTGTTTTAAAACTCCACATCTCAATCCCAATGCCTCCATAATGTTTTTCAAATATTTAATAATTAAATGTTTTAAAATTGCTTTATTTTTCTTTTTCACCCACAAGGCAATTTGTCAAAGTTGCACAAGAAATTAATTGACAAATTAATTTATTTGAAGATAAATATTTAGCCATCCTTAACATGTAATCCAAGCCAAAAATATGAAATACCATCACTCCAAAATTAAGCAAAATAGATTGAAAAAAGATTACCACTAGGCCATGGAAGCTCTTTCATCACACCCTTGGCTTTACGGACCATAACATCATATTGAGCATCCTAAGTAGGATCTACAGGCCTTGAAACATTCTCATCAACAACATCCTATAAATATTGATCTATCAATAGATCCTCTATCTTTAGCTTCCACATTTCAAAATTATTTCCAGAAAATTTATCCACCTCTATCCTTCTTGATGAGCTTGTCATCTGAAAATTCCTGCAACAAGATCACAAAGTATATTCTACACAAGCTCCCACTCAAATTTGGATTAGTTCAAAAAACCCAACAACCCACAACTGAAAACAATGGTGATAAAACTCTAATACCACTTGTAAGGAAGCTAAGGTAGCGGAACAACTTCCTACACTAATCTTGAGAGGAGAAAAATGAAAATATTTTACAGATCTTTTATAGTTATAAAAACTTAAGCAGAAATAAACATAAATATCATGCATACCACAACATAGTGATTTACATGGGGAAAACCCTTTCAAGAAAAAAAACCCCACACTCCAAAATTCGCTCAATATATTACTTAGGAATCACAAAGATTACACTATACTTGCAGAGCAAGCTTCTCATAGGAGTATCACCAACCAAAGATTCAGAGACAACACAACTGCTATCAGACTGTCATAATGCATCACCATCTAAAATCATAGTACAATTCCCTCATAAAAATAAGGTTACCTTCTAGGGAAAGACTGGCAAACAAAATATCCACCATTATATCTAAAACCTAATAATTAATGGTCTAGATTTATAATGTATCATTTATTTAATGTATGTCGGTCATTTTAGGAGTTTTCTGAAAAATTTACAAAAAAATTATTTACACACATCCCACTCCTCCCCTTGCTACCATTTTATATTACACCTATCGGTGTGACTAGGATATACATATCATATCAACAATACCTTTATATAATTGAAAGGTTGAGACACATTTTCCCAACACATGTAATCATTTCATTCAAGATTTTGGGATCAAGAAGAGAGGTGTATCATCTTCTCCATGAGCAAATTTAAACCAATGTTGTGAGTTTTAAAGGTCTTTGTGACAACAAACAAAGTCACAAGATTCAATTGTTGAAGGTTGGAATATTTGCATGTTGAAGATTGCAAGTGGGAGAGTGCAGATTTAAGTTGCATTTGAAGGAGAAAGGATTAATTTGTTGTTGTTTAATATTTTGTTGTTATAAATCATATTGGAAACCATTTTTATTTATTTTTCTCTAGTCCTTAGGGTTGTATAATATAATATAAAATCATATTTGTTGAAGATTGTAATCATTTGAACAAGTTTGGAATATAATAGTGCAATATAGTGATTTTTCTTTCAATCTTTGTTGGTGAATTTGTGAGTTTGTGAGAGAGGAATTTGTATTGACCCCTCTCTACATCAGTGGTATCAAAGCATGTTGATCCTTCTTCATCATCTAGATATTTATAAATTCATTGGCACTGGTTATGAGATGTGGAAGTTAAAGATGGAGGATCTCCTTGAAGAGAGATCAATGGTTGGAAATTTCAAATGAAAAGAGACCATATAGTGTGTCTAATTAAAATTAAAACAAAATGGAAAAGAAGGCACGAGGAACCATTTGGTTATGTCTTGCATATTTCATCCTTTTGAGTGTTTTAGAATAATCTATTGTATACAAGTTGTGGAAGAGGATAGGTGTTATTTACCAAACTAAAAGTCTAACAAATAAATTTTATCTCAAAAGATGTTTATATTCTTTGAAAACAAAGGATGGCGATTTTGTTGTAGAACATTTAAATGATTTTAATATGATTATAAACCAGCTTGCATTTGTATATGTTAAGATAGAAGAAGAAGATAAATGTATTTTTTTTCTTTTTTCTCTACCCGAATCTTGGGAAAATCTAATTTTTGCCATAAGTGGTGATAGTATAGAATCGAAGATGGATAGTCTCATTGCTATACTTCTTTTAGAAGATATGAGAAGAAATTCCATGAGTGTGGTCTCCCAAGATGCCTTGCATGTGCAAGGAAGTATTAAAGAAAAATGAGGACAAAAAGGGGACAAAAAGAGAGATAAGTCTAAAGGATGTTCTAAAACCTTGAGAAGATCAGAGTAAAGTGTTGGAATTGTGGTAAGAGAGGAAATGTGAAGACAAAGTGTAGAAACAAGAAAAATAGTTCATATGCTTCCACGGAAAATTCCTCATAAGATGGTGATTTTGATTCTTTTTTATTTTTGCTAACACTATTAGTGATGATGCTTGGCTTATTGATTCAGGTTTCTCCTACCATATCACTCCTCACAAGGAGTGATTTACTTCATATTCGGCTTATGATGGGGAGAAGTTTTCCTTGATAATAATTGCACGAAGAAGATTGTTGATAAGGGAAAGGTAAAGTTGTATTTCAATGATGGAACAGTTAAAACCCCTAATGATGTTTTACATATTCTAGGAATTGAGAGAAATTTATTTTCGGTATCCAAGTTGAATTATTCTAGAATGCATGTGATATTTGACAAGTCTGGTTGCAGGTTGGTAAGAGGGAGTTGGTCATTGCTAAAGGATCTCATATAGGGACTTTGTTTAGATTGAATGCATCCAATTTTTGTAACTTTTCCAATGTAACTGGCACTGAAAATGCATGTATGTTGTGGCACCATAGATTGGGTCACATAAGTGAAAAGGGTCTTAAGACCATTTTGAATAAAAAGTTAGCTGACGGTATTTTTTATTATTTTGTTGGTACAAATAATTTTTGTGAGCATTGTGTGTTTGGTAAACAGAATAAATCATCATTTCCTAATAGAACTAATAAAGATAAGAGATTATTAGAGATCGTTCATTCAGATGTGTTTGGACCAGTGGATGTTTACTCTTTTGGAAAATCTCGTTATTATGTTACTTTCATTGATGATGTGTCAAGATACACCTGGATTTATTATATGCATACAAAATCTAAAGTTTTCACTAATTTTAAGGAATTTAAGGCCTTAGTTGAGAAGCAAATAGATTATCAGATAAGGGTGTTGAGATCTGACAATGGGGGTGAATATTGTTCTAGGGAATTTGATGAGTTCTATAATCATGTAGGTATTGTTGAAAATACTACACCATATACACCCCAACAAAATGGGGTATAAAAAAGAATGAATCAAACCTTGAAGGAAAAGAGTTAGGATCATGTTGAGTGGTGGTAAGCTTGATAGATGCTTTTGGGTAGAAGTTGTAAGTGTTGCATGTTATTTGATTAATAGATCTCCTTGTTCAACTCTTGTTGATAAAACTTCTTATGAAGTGTGGACATGTAGAAAGCCTTTTGTTTCATATTTAAGGGTCTTTGGTTGTGAGGCTTATGTTCATGTGCCTCAAGAGAAGCAATCTAAATTGGATCCAAAAGCATAGAAATGCATCTTTGTTGGTTATGGTTATAATTTAGAAGGTTATAAGCTTTGAAATTCACTAACCCATAGAATGGTTTTCTCTAGAGATATAATTTTTAGGGAGTTTAGAGCTTACTCGGGTGAAGAAAAACCAAAGGAGAAAGAAAATAAAAGTTTTCTCTAGAGATGTGATTTTCAAGGATTTTAGAGCTTACTCAGGTGAAGAACAACCAAAGGAGAAATAAAATACAAAAATAGTGCACTTTGAGACAAAGAAAAGCAGGAAGATAGACATGTGGAAGAACATTAGATGGATTTGAGGATGGAAAGGAAGAAGAGGGTTCAGAGAGTTCAAATGATACACAGGATGAGCATGTAGAAGAAGAAGAAGAAAAGAAAGAACCCCCTACTCCTACCTTGAGAAGATCCACAAGACAAAAAAATCCATTTTATAGGTATAGCCCATCTAATTACCATTGTGTATTTTCTTTGTTCAATACTGATGATGAACTTAGATTCTACATGGAGTCTCTTTCTTCATAAAAAAGTGAGTCTTGGATGTAGGTCATGCAAGAGGAGATGGTGGCTTTGGACAGTTGTGATACTTGGGATCTTGTAAATTTTCCCAAAGGAAGGAAGCTCGTTGGTTGCAAGTGGGTATTCAAAAATAAATCTGGGGAAAATGGCTAGTTAGAGTGGTACAAGGCCAGATTGGTGGCCAAGGCCTACTCCTAGAGAGAGGGAGTTGATTTTGATGAAATTTTCTCTCATGTTGCTAAGTTAACTTACATTAGATTTTTTTGTAGGGGAACCTACATCCTATGGTGAAAAAAAATGATTCTTGAAGGGATCATGGGTTGATTTGAAAGTCTTTCAATCAATAAGCAATTAGGAAGTTGCAAAATATGTCAAATGAGGAAAAAATGTAAAAAGTTGTCAACCTTGTCAAGGTGGGTAAAATCAAAGTTTCTTGTTGTTTTTATGTATAATCTCATGAATAAGGTCTAAAAGAACATATAATAGGTATTTGAGGGTGTTTTGTTTCTTAGAGGCCAATTAGGTGAAAAATGAAAAACTTGTAAAATGTTGTCAAGAGCAACATTGACAAAAAAAATTGCAATTTAGGAGTCAACTAATTCAAATGTTAGTTATGGACATTGGTTGGGGGTATTTTGATTTGAAATTATTTAAAAATCCTTTCCAAGGCTCGAAGAGGGGTTGGAGAATTTTGTATCAAGTTTTCCATAATAAACACCATGTTCTTTATGCAATTTTTTGTTATTTCACTATTTTTCTGAAGATTTTGGGTGTTGTACGACCCCATACAAGCTTTCAATGATCTAAAATCACCGGTGTTGGTGGATATATGTATTTCCTTTCAATTTCATTTATTTTGAGGGCTTGATTCACTATTTGTGGGAGGAATCAACTAAAAATAGGGACTATCCTGTTTTGACTGTGTAAGGGTTTGAGGACCTAAATACAATGATTTCCACAAATCCACCCACTATTTTGGAACTTTAACTCGGTGGATTGGTGTGTATCATGCTAGGTTAGGTTTCAAATTCACTTAGGATTCTCTTAGAGCAAGGAATTGGATGGTGGAGTGATGCCCTAGGCTAGCCAAAGTTAATTTTTATGCAAATGAGCAACCATGGTGGTGATTTGGAAAAATAATGAATGTGGAGGCTTTGTGAATGTCTTTTGAGTTGTTGTAGGTGTTTTGTGACATGTTTGGAACAATGGCTTGGTCTAGAAGGCTTGGAAGTTGTGGATTCCTTTAAAACCCTAGTATTTTTGTTTGTTTTGGAGGGTTTCTTGGGGCAGTAGGCTAAAGGCCTTGGAGTTGCAATCTAACTTGAAATTTTGTGGTTTTGCATCATTATACAAGAATTTTTTGGGTGTTTGAGTGGATACCTATCATTAAAAGGTACTTTCTTTGTAAAAGTGGGCTTATTAAGTAGCATTTTTTGTAGTAGGTGTATTACAATTTTTTTTGGTCCAAAGGAGTCTATATCTATCTTCACATATGTTGTGTAACCCTGAAAAGGGTGTCTAAATTTATATTTTTTTTGGTCCAAAGGAGTCTATATCTATCTTCACATATGTTGTGTAACCCTGAAAAGGGTGTCTAAATTTATATTTTTTTTGGGAAACATTGATGAAAAAGGCCTAAAACTAGATTTCCACTACTACTAGGGTAAGCATGCCTGAAAGATGAGATTTGAAAAGATCTTTTCATTTTTCTTTAAAGACTGATTGAAATCCACTTAGTTTTCATTTTGAATGGTTTGATAACCCTATCTGCATCAGAGTGGTATTAGAGCAGGGTAGTAGATCTTTTGTTGGTGTTTGATTGGTTTTGCAAGTTGGTGAAGAGGCGAGATTGAAAGGATGCCTCCTAAGGGAAGTGTTGTTGCAAGAAAAATGGAAGAACAAGCTAAAAAAATAGAGGCCTTGCAGAAGGATATGGTTGCATGGAAAGAAAAGAACAGAGAAGAAGAAGATGAAATTGATTCTGAAGAGGAGAAGACCTCTAGTGAAGAAGAGGAGATGGATCTGGATGATGTGAAAATGGTGAAGCTTTTGAAGGCTATGAAGAAGGATGGACATGGAAAAATATATGTTCCTATGTATGGAGGAAAACTTGACAATGAAGAGCTCTTGGATTGGATAAGGGCTTTGGAAAACTACTTTGATAGTGAAGATATTGATGAAGCACACAAGGTGAAGAAGGCTAAAACAAGACTGAAGGGACATGCTTTGGTATGGTGGAATTTTGTGCAAGAAGAAAGGAAAAAGCAAGGGAAAAGCAAGATCACTTCTTGGGAAAGAATGAAGACAAAACTGAAAGGTAAATTCCTTCATTGTGATTATAATGTTCAATTACTTAAGAAGTTATAGAATCTTAGACAAAAGGAACTAGATGTGTAATCATATACTGAAGAATTTGATAAGCTAAGCATAAGAACTAAGCATGAGGAAGATGAGGAAGAAATGGTAGCTAGATATTTGAATGGTCTCAAGTATAACATTCAGGATGAAATCAATTTGTTGACACCAAAATCAGTTGAACAATGCTTTCAAATGGCAAGAAGGGCAGAAGAAAAACTCAAGAGGAGGAAAGAGAAGGTAGCAAGAGGAAGAGGAAACACTTCTAGGGGAAGAGGTACAACTTCAACATCAAGGAAGCCTAAGGAAGACCATGAAGAGGTTGAGAATAACAAGGAACAAGCTCCTGAATCAAGAGGAGGATGGAGAGGTGGAAGGACAAACTTTAGACAAAGGAGAGATTACAGTGAGTTCATAGGTAGATGTTATAGGTGCAATTAATTTGGACACCCATCATTCAAGTGTCCTCAAAATCAAAGTTCATCATCAAGTGGTGATAGGAGTGAGAGAAGAACATAATTGATCCAAGAAGAAGAATGTGAAGGTTCAAGCAAACCTGTTGATCTAGAAGAGGGAGAAGCACTTATGTTAAGAAGAACCTTGTTGCAAGCACCTAACAAGGAAGATATGAGCCAAAGGAGTATATTCATAACTTCATGCAAATATAAAGGTAAGGTGTGTCAAGTTGTTATTGATTCTGGTTCTCAAGATAACATAGTGTCTAGGGAGATGGTGGATAAGTTGAATCTAGAAAATATACCTCATATAGCACCATACAGAGTCTCTTGGGTAAATGATAGTCAAACCTTAGTGGTGAATGAACAAGCATATGTAGACTTTCAAATTGGGGAGTATAAAGATAGGGTCTTATGTGATGTGCTGCCTATGGACTATTGTCATTTGCTATTGGGGAGACTATGAAAATTTGACAAAAGGTCCATGTATGATGGTAGGGAGAACACCTACACCATCATGAAGGATGATCAAAGTTTCAAACTAACTCGTTTACAGGAAAAGGGGAAGGATAAAGGTAAGTCTAAGGTGGTGATTTTTGGGAAAAAGGAGCCTTTAAGGCTTGAGGATAGTAAGTATAATGTGTTTGTGGGCTTAGAGCAGGATAATGATGTTAGAGGAGCAAGAAAGACACCTACAAATGGTGCTAGGATACTGGAAATTTTATTCTTGCAAAAGATAGAGAAATAAATTATGCCTAGGTTTGGTTTAGGCAAGGTAAATGTTAATGAGTTTGTAGGGCAATATGGGAAGCAGTGTGGACTTCCTGGAGAGAACTTCATGGAGCAAGGTGGAATCATGATTGGGACCATTATATGTCCTATAAGGGAGTGAAATGCTACAAAGCAAGTGAGATTTGCTAGTGTGATGGTGGATAAGGTTGCTAATATAGGGGTACATGAGAATGGTAGTATGGAGGGTCTAAGGACAGTGGGAAAAGAACAAACTGAGCAAAGGAATACAAGTTTGATCACAACAAGAGCAAGGTAGAGTATGCAAAGAATGATGAGGAGTTATCAATGTATGGGTGGAACAAAGGAGAAGGTAGGTTTTTGTGCTCCTAAAATTCTTTTTTTTTTTCAGGTCTGATACCTAGAGAAACACCAGAGTTTGATCCAGGGATAAGGAGGCAGTCAACATTAGGTATGACGGTACATGGAGCAGCAAGGTGGAGGCAAGGAGCAAGTTTATACTCTTGGGACAAGAGTCTTTTCTATGGGGGGATGTATGGTGCAGGTGCACCTACACCCTATGGTGAAAAAAAAATGAGTCTTGAAGGGATCATGGGTTGATTTGAAAGTATTCCAATCAATAAGCAACGAGGAAGTTGCAAAATATGCTAAATGATGAAAAAATGTAAAAAGTTGTCAACCTTGTCAAGGTGGGTAAAATCAAGGTTTCTTGTTGTTTTTATGTATAAGGTCATGAATAAGGTCTAAAAGAACATATAATAGGTATTTGAGGGTGTTTTATGTCTTAGAGGCCAATTAGGTGAAGAATGCAAAAGTTGTAAAATGTTGTCAAGAGCAACATTGACAAAAAAAATTGCAATTTAGGAGTCAACTAATTCAACTGTTAGTTATGGACATTGGTTGGGGGTAGTTTGATTTGAAATGATTTAAAAATCCTTTCCAAGGCTTGAAGAGGGGTTGGAGAAGTTTGTATCAAGTTTTCCATAATAAACATCACGTTCTTTATGCAATTTTATGTTATCTTATTGTTTTTCTAAAGATTTTGGGTGTTGTACAGACCCGTACAAGCTTTCAATGATCTGAAATCACCAGTGTTGGTGGATACATGTATTTCCTTTCAATTTCATTTGTTTTGAGGCTTGATTCACTATTTGTGGGAGGAATCAACTAAAAATAGGGATTGTCCTGTTTTGACTGTGTAAGGGTTTGAGGACCTAAATACAATGATTTCCACCAATCCACCCACTGTTTTGGAACTATAACTCAATGGATTGGTGTGTTTCATGCTAGGTTAGGTTTCAAATTCATTTAGGATTTTCTTAGAGCAAGGAATTGGATGGTGGAGTGATTCCCTAGGCTGGGCAGAGTCATTTTTTATGCAAAAATGAGCAACCATGGTGGTGATTTGGAAAAATAATGAATGTGGAGGCCTTGTGAATGTATTTTGAGTTGATGCAAGTGTTTTTTGACATGTTTGGAATAGTTTCTTGGTTTGGAAGGCTTGGAAGTTGTGGATTCCTTTAAAACCCTAGTATTTTTGTTTGTTTTGGAGGGTTTCTTGGGGAAGTAGGCTAAAGGCCTTGGAGTTGCAATCTAACTTGAAAATTTTTAGTTTTTCATCATTATACAAGACTATTTTGGGTGTTTGAGTGGATGATACATATCATTTAAAAGGTACTTTCTTTGTAAAAGTGGGCTTATTGAGCAGCATTTTCTATTGTAGGCATATTGGAACTCTGTTTTGGTCCAAAGGAGTCTATATCAATCTTCACATATGTTGTGTAACCCTAAAAAAGGTGTCTAAATCTATATTTTTTTGTGGGATGTTTTGGGAAATATTGATGAAAAAGGCCTAAAACTGGGTTTGCACTGCTACTAGGGTAAGCATACTTGAAAGATGAGATTTGAAGAGATCTTTTGATTTTTCTTTGAAAACTGATTGAAATCCACTTAGTTTGTATTTTGAATGGTTTGATAACCCTATCTACATCAAATTCTTGTTATCTATTGTTGTTCCTTATAATTTTTAAATAGGGAAAATGGATGTTAAAACTACTTTCTTGAATGGAGATCTTGAGGAAGAAATTTATATGTGATAGCTTGATAGTTTTGTTGTGAAAGTAAAATAACACTTGGTTTGCAATTTAAATAGATCTTTATATGGTTTTAAATAGTCACCCAAGATGTGGTACCAAAATTTTGATGCTTTTGCATTGAAGTTGGGTTTTGTTAGGAGTGAGGAGGATCATTGTGTTTACATTAAGGTTATTGATGATCAGATACTAATCATTATCTTGTTTTTTGATGACATGTTGTTTATGGGTACAAGCAAGGTGATGATTAGGGAGCTTAAGACTCAACTTTCTGACACATTATATATGAAGGATTTGGGGGATACAAAATATATCCTTGGGATGGAGATTAGTAGGGATCAGGTTCATAGAAAGCTTTATTTAAGTCAGAGTATGTTGATACCATTTTGTAGAGGTTTAGTATGCATGACTGTAAACCAGTAGATATTCTATTTCTAGCTGGTACTAAGTTGAGTTTAGCCATGTGTCCTAATTCTAATACTAATTTTGAAGAGATGTCTAACATTCCTTATGCTAGTGTTTTTGGTATTTTGATGCATACAATGGTTTGCACTAGACCAAATATAGCCCAAGTAGTGGGAGTTTTGAGCATGGTTTTTTTATCAAGATTGGGTAGTTGACTTGAATAGTACTCAAAGGTCCACTAGTGGCTATTTTTTTACTTTTTTTGGAGGTACAGTGAGTTGGATGAATAAAATACAACCTATAGTTGCATTGTCCACCACTGAAGTAGATTATATGGCTGCTACACATGCCTCGAAGGAGGTGATTTGGTTACAGAGACTTGGTAATGGTATTGGTTTTGACTACAAGATAGTGAGCATTGGATGTGATAGACAAAGTGCCATATGTTTAGCCAAAAATCCTATTTATGATGCTCGTACTAATAATTTTGATGTTTGAAATCACTTTCTGCGAGAAATAGTTGAGAATGGTAAGGTCTTGATTGAGAAGGTTGACACTTTGGATAATGTTGCAAATTCTCTCATGAAGCTAGTGACCACAGATAATTTCTCTTGGTGCAGGAAGGCCATGGTCCTTGATCACTATACTTGATTATATTTTATTTGTATCTCATGGATGTAATCTTAATGTATAATATCAAGTACGATAATGTTAGGATATGTGAGATTATAATTGTTATCTTGAATTGATTTGTGTCTCCACATTCTTTGGAAAGTGTCCTTGAGGACATGAGAGACAAATTATTTATTATTTATTGTTTTATGATAAAGTGTAATTGTATTCAAAGAGGTGGACCCACTATGGTGATGGTTACAGAGCATCCCGGGAGCATATTCCTTTTGGGCATCCAACTTCTAGGTGGGGACCACCCAAAAGTACATTCTCTTGCATGTTATTTGCATGTTATCCTGGGTTGGGTTCCCAAGCTTGCATGTTTTGGGTTTGAGCCATCAAAGCTGTAAGAGAATTATGGAGCACTCGGTACTGACCAATTTTGATTAGCTATGGGTTAGGTTCCCATGTGAAGGCCATGTGATCATTTAATTATTTTCACCTTGTTTTTGGGTTGTCCACTAAGGGGGGTGTGGTTTTTTCCAAGTGGTTTTTCTTGTTGTTTTGGGATATCATTTGTGGAATTCTCTCCCATAAACTTCTAGATATTGTAGCATTGAGATGTTGGTTTGTAAGAGTTTGTTTGTAGGTTGTCAAAGTAATGAAGTGCTTCTAGAATTCAGAGAGGAGTGTTGTATTGTTATCTCTTTTGAGGATTAATACAAAGATTATATCTCTTTGGGTGTGGATTTTTTTCCCATAAGGGTTTCTCCACGTATATCTTATGTCACTTGTGATTCTCAACTTGTGCTAATACTGATTTTTCTTCCATTGTTGCAATTTCTAATCACATATCATAATCTTGGTAATCTTGGATGCATAATTTCATATTTGCAAACACATACTTAAGTTCATATTGCTACAAATTTTTACCTTGAATGTCCAACATATTTTGAGTATGGGTATATTTTAGATCATAGATTTACAAAGAATAAATTTAAAGGACGTGTTTCTATTTGGTGAAAATAAATACCATTAGAAAGAAATATGAGAGGTATTTAATAAAAGATAACAATGTGGGACATAATTAATGTAAATTTGAAGATAAAGATTATACTTGGGCATATGCATCAAGGTGGGGGATAAAAAAGTGGTCACTCCACTTTTTAGCCTCAAAAAAGAGAAAACATGAACACATTATAATTAAATGTGTTCATGTTATAGGTTGGTAGTAACTGAGCCTAGGCTCAGTTATTACCAAGCCATAATGTGAGCACATTATGGTTTGCACATACTATGAGTGCATTATAACATGCTTGCATTATGTTTTTCTTTGAAAATGTTTCTTTCTCTTTCTCTTTCTCTTTCTCTTTCTCTTTCTCTTTCTCTTTCTCTTTCTCTTTCTCTTTCTCTTTCTCTCTCATTTTCTTTCTCTTCATCTTTCTCTTTCTCTTTCTCTTTCTCCTTCTCTTGTGGTGAAAATATATACATGAAATAAACATTTAAGTTGACATTTATATATGGATATTTACTTTCTTATACTTTAAGTTATATTTCATGTATATAGTTTTAGGATTTTTAAGAATGGTTTCGTATTTCTAGGAGTTATAATACAAATTCTAAATTTTGGAAGATCTTATAATTTTTCACTTAGTCAAAATCCAATAATCAGCAAGTCAAATTTTAGTAATCAACAAGTTGTTGTATCATCTCTCTCTATCTCACTCATTGTTTATCTCTCTCTCTCTCTCTCTCTCTCTCTCTCTCTCTCTCTCTATTTATGTTTATCTCATCTCTCCCCCCCTCACTCCACATATCTCCTTCCCTCTCTACTTTTCTATCTCACTTCTCTCTCTCCTTCCCTCCTTCCCTCTTTATTTCTCTTTTTTTCTCTATCTCTCTCTCCAATCATCCTTACTTCTTCCTATATCGCCTATCTCTCCCTCCCTTAATCCTCTCTCTTTTTCTCTCTCCCTACCTCCCTCCCTCCTTCCCTATCTACTCTTTATCTCCCCTCTCCCTCTCTACCTACCTCTTCATCCTTCCATACCTCTCTCTATGATTATTTCTTCCTAGCCAAAGAGAGAGAGATGGATGGAAGGATGAAGAGTGGATATAGATAGAAGCAGAGATGGAGAGAGAGGGAGGGAGATGTAGGTAGAGAGAGGGAGGGAGAGGTAGGTAGAGAGAGGGAAGGAGAGAGGGAGGGAGAGAGGTATGTAAGTAGAGAGATAAAGAGAGGTTAGATAAAGAGTAGAGAGAGGGGGACAGGTGATATGGAGAGAAGTAGAGAGGGAAGGAGGGAGAGAGAGAGATGGAGAGAGAGAGTGGTGAGATAGAGAGAATTAGATATGGAATAAGAGAATGAGAAAGAGATAGAGGGAGGAGGGAGGGAGGGAGGGAGAGGTAGAGAGATATATGTAGTATAGAGATCTAGTAGAGATAGGCAGGGAGAGAGGAATGGAGAGAGGGAGGGAGAGGTAGGTAGAGAGATGAAGAGGAGAGATAGAGAGAAGTAGAGATGTAAATAGGGAGGGAGGGAGAGGTAGGGAGGGAGATAGATGTGAGATAGAGAGGTGAAGAGAGAGAAGTGGGTAGAGAGAGTGGTAGGAAGTGATAGAGGGAGAGATAGGTAAAGAGATGGAAGGAGAGAGAGAGAGAGAGATAGGGAGAAGAGAAATAGAGATAAGTCTAGAGAGGGAAGGAGAGCTAGAGAGGGAAGGAGAGAGAGAGAGAGAGAGAGAGAGAGAGAGGAGGGACAGACATAAAGAGATATTTTTGAGATAGAAGTAGATAGGGAAGGAGAGAAAAAGAAAGAGAGAGAGGGATGGAGAGGTAGAGAGGGATAGGTGAGATAGAGATAATTAGAGAGAGTGAGAGAGAGATAGAGTGGGGAGGAGGGAGGGTGGGAGAGAGAGGTAAAGAAGGATAGGTGAGATAGGGATAAGTAGAGAGGGAAGGAGGAATGGGTGGGGAGGGAGACAAAGGTGAGATAGAGAGGTTTAGAGAGAGTGGTAGGGAGTAATGGAGGAAGAGGTAGGTAGAGAGAGAGAGAGGGGAGATAAAGATAATTAGAGGGAAGGAGACGGAGAGAGACGGAGAGAGGGAGGGAAGGAGAGGTAGGTAGAGAGATGAAGAGAGGGAGATAGAAAGATGGGGAGGGAAGGATATAGAGAGAGAGGATGAGAGAGGGAGAAGTAGAGAAGGAATGAGTGATGTTAGGAAATAATGCATCATTCTCATATTCTTAATCCATTTCCTACATAACCCCATGAGATAAAAGAATGCATACAAGCTTACAAAATAACCATAATGCATAGACCAAAATATAAAATCCACAAGTAAACACTAGTAAAACCCTCAAGAATAAAAAACCTAGCCTCCAAAAGCATCCATACTCCATATATCATTCAACAAATAAAAAATGCATGCACTTATAGAGTTACAATGAATGCTTTTGAAACATCAAGCCTCTTCAATAGATCCTTCATGTGTCCAAGCATGAATCCACACATCCCATTCCATGCTTCACATATGCACTCCTCAAAAATACTCAATAATGATAGCCCACACACCCAACCAACTTTAACCACTAAAAATGTGTTTTCTTTTATAGATACAAGCTCACACAAATACAACCAAGTGGCGAGAGAAAACCATGTGCCACAAAATCAGGTGAACACAAAACCATTGACCACTCATTTATTATTGGGTTCTAATTTTTACTTCATTAAATTCTTTCCCTAAATATTATTATCCTATGTCTCCCACACATAAAATAATAAATTAATGTTACAATACAGCTTTACAAGTGGCCCAAAACAATTATCTAATGTGGCTAAACACACCTCCTACATGCACCAAAATTAAAAAATTATTTAATTACAACATTGTAATAAAAATATTTTATGCAATGGTATACAACACCAAATCCTAACATTCTCCCACGTATTGTATATATTTCATAAGGGTTAATAAATAAAATACATCATCAAATCCATACATGAAACCACATGAATATATAGCATGTTATCATGCTCCATCAAGTTATTTGCAATAAAACCAAAGTTACTAGCATCCCAAGTAATAAATCCTCTCATCGTCCAACATGCCACCTATGGAAGAAAAGGATCATGCCAAGGTGAAGATGCACCAATCCAAAGAACACAAGCATCAAACCCAAGTGATAACAAAGGCTCCAAGCTACTATCAAAGGTAAAAACCCACATGATCAAAAATAGAATCCACAACACATGCTAATACATCCAACCATCCATACCTCCTAGGTATCAACAACATTAATAAACTCATGCCAACATATGTCCAACTCATAAACCACAATGAATCTCCCTGTATCAAACCTATCAATGAAGAACATGCATATCCAAGAACTCCCACTGCATGGGTAATTCTAAATTTGAATATGATCAAGGCATATCAAGTATACCAATCAACACTATATGAAGGTGTGATAAATGATCAAAAATTAATTACCAAGACCAAAAATAATGAGCCACACATGCAACCCAAATAGTTACATAATCTCTCACAATATATCACCATAATCCTCCCAAATCATATAAACATGAACATCTAGGAATGAACCATAGAATGAAGTGAGAAAAAATTTAAACCATAACACATCCTACCAACACCTCAAAGTTCTACATTGTGTCAAGTATGATCTCCTTACAATCCCAAATGAAAAGCCTCAACAACACACATCCACTCAATCTCAAAGATCAAATGCAACATATAAAATATTTAATAATACAAACATAGATGTAATCCTTTATAATCAAGGAAGATCAAACTTAAAATATCTATTCCCAAATTAGGAAATCAGCCCAATGAAGATCTCCTAAAATCCTCATCAATGAATGATAACATAAACTCAAATGCACAAGGAGATAACCATACTAAACATATCTCGAATGAATCCTCCAGAACTAACTATCTATAGCTCAAGATCCATATCTATGAAAGAGAAATAAATATAAACTCATGCTAAACAATCCTCAAATGATTCTCCCAAAATCAATCACCATGGCTCAAGACTCATTCCCATGAGAAAATAAAGCACAAAACATAAAAAATCTGAAACAAGAATGGGAAAATACCTTTCAGATGATAAACCATTGAGTAGACCAAGAGTGGGGAATGAGAATTCTCATCCAATATAACCAAGTCATCATGACTCACTCCAAGAATAATCTCCTCTATAGGTCCATCATGAACTCACATCCATATCCATGTGAAAGGATCCTTGGTCTTCCTATTGAAACCTCCTTAGAGTAACCATCTCAAGAAAAAATTTCTAATCCCAAGAGAACTCCATCCTCACCCAAGTCTTCAAGTATCTATGAGCACCTAAAACTAATCAATCCGTGCTAAAATCCAAATGCAACATCTAACCCTCACAAAGATCACAAGTAAATGACCAATATACTCAATACCAAGAGAACCAATAATATTAATGTCAAAGCTCCAACCATTGAATTAGGAACCCAACATGACATCATGATTTAACCATCTCCTCCTAGGAGATCGCATGCAACAATGCATACATTCTAGTCTCAAGAGAACATGTAACATTCTAAAACTCTAATCTAGAATCAAGAGTACATCATGATGCAATACCAAACACACTCTAAACCAAAAATCAACATCTCCAATCACATGAAGATAACCATCTCCTAATAGTGAACCTATAAATGTGAAATAACTCTTCTACAACAACAAGATCTAAGAGCTCCTCCAATACATCCACAAACACTAAAGAAGGTCATCCATCACCAACAATGAATCATGTTACTATTGAAAATTCCCACTAAATTGTGATACTAATCTATACATGGAATCATGACAACCATATTCTAAATGAAGATCAACCATGGTCCATACATAGTCAACTGCAATCCCAATATCTCCAAAGAAGAAGTAGAACCAAGATCTCTAAGATAAGAAGATGCAACACCATCAAAACATAAAGAATCAATCCTACACCACCCAATCATTACTGTCAAAATCTCCCACTAAAATATGTAACCAATAAAATATAGCAAGCTATCATGACATCATGATAAAACCACATGCTACTAGTCCCAAAAACTTACAATCATAGCACTCTAGTCATCCATCCTCTCATCTCAAAACAACATACCAATTAAAAAATGACCATAGACAAGGTCAACTAACAAATTCTACATCAACACTAAATCAATATTTGGGATACAAATAGTCCACATCAAGTAATCCCACTACAACTAAATGGGTGATCAGCCCATACAACTTCATAACTCATAGATCCTAAAAAATTGAAACATGAAAACTCATCATCACATTAGTAGCATACAAACTAAGATATCAAAGAAGATAATCTTGTAGGCAACAAGACTCAAACACCAAATAAACTATAGATCTAATTTTAAAAACATGTCCACAAATGAGTAACCATAGTAAAGGAACCAAACAAGCATCTAGGAGATAAGAACAACCTCCTAACTCTAAACCATATCACCACCAAACAACCACATACATGATTATGTCATGTCAATGCTCAAATGTACCTACATATGTATGACATCGTAATTATCACTAGTTCTACATGTGTCAACTCATGTCCTCAAAACCGAAGACATGTGTACCTATCACCATCAAAGTGCAACTTTAAAAAACACTCGTAAACCTAAACTAGGAAGCTCCAAACCAATAATTAGATATATTATCATAAATATCAATAAAAAATGTACTCCCTCAAGGTTTCACCTCTTGACTCATCTGGATGCTCACATAATCACACCCTAAATTTTAGGCACCTAAAAGTGATCAAACAAGCACCAACCTATCTCTAAACTACAAACTAAAATATAGTTGATCCACTATGTATTACACTACACATGCTCTCCAATGCCTATTCAAAATTGAAAATCTAATAAATTGTTTGCAAAAGTTATGCTCAAAATTGTGCAAATGATAAAATCTGATTTTTAGGCCCTAAAAACTAATGAAAATAGAAAAATCATGGAACAAAACCTATACAACAATATAGTTCTTGGAACCAACTTTCCAACGAGTATAAGAAAGTGAAATCCGACATTGCAGGTGAAAGTTATGCATGTTTGGAAAAAATCCTCCAATATACCTTATAAGTTATATAGAGGTGGTGCTCAATTAGAACCATCGGTGGAAGTAGTGCACCAATGGCACTTGAGTGGTGATTGAGTAGTGAAATAGGCTACAAATTTTAAAGATTATAAAATTTGTTTCAACTTTTTCACCGGTTAGAAAAATTTGGACCTACAAATTTATTCCCCCCACCTGGGGGCTAGCAAAAGGCTTGATTTCAACTAGGGGTCAAGAGCAGGGAACCAAAGGCTCCATCAACTTAGCAACCTACTAGCCCAGGAAGCCCTCACTAATAGTCAACAGCATTGACGAGCCTAACCGGCTCGTACCAGCCTGTCACATTGTGTGATAGAGGTTATGGTGGGTCTGCAAACCTCCCTACATTTTTTATTTTTTATTTATTTAAAAATTTTAAAAATAATAATAATAATTTCAATATAGCAAGATTTTTTTCATTTTCCTTCCCTCTGCAAACCCCTATGACGATCTGTGGGTGGAAAAAAATACATTTTCTTAGGTGGCCAAAATAAGGAAATTTTTATATCAATTTATGCTTCTTAGCCATCCTGGATCCAATGGTGATGTTCATTTTTTCTCAAGATATCATCTATGAAATTTCCTCTACAAATCCTTCATATCAATGCACAACCCATGAAACCCTTTTTACCCAAATTCCTCATGCCTTAGATCTGTAATAAACCCAATAAATCTACAAACCCCAAAATCCCAAACTTACAAAACCAACACCTACAAATGTGTTCCATATCTTGTTATTCCTCATATCTATCTTGCATAGACATGGATTCAAATTTACACCAAATATACTCAAACAAGGGTTATAACAAAATCTAGGAGCTCACACCTTCCACAACCATTAAAGCTCAAATACCACTTGTTAGTAAATAATGCATCGTACCCACATTCTTAATTCATTTCCTACATAACCCCATGAGAGAAAATCATGCATATAAGCTTACAAAATAACAATAATGCATAGATAAAAATATATAAGGAACAAGATAACATAA
>VDFB02070349.1:0-15372 GCA_007258455.2 Sequoia sempervirens
AGCTCTCAATGGATCGAGGGAAGTCTGGAGGTCAGTAAATAATTTTTTCAATTGCGTTTTTCTTCCCCCTTCCTTGGCATTACAATGATAGTCTGTCATTTTCTCGCTGTAGTGCCAGGCTAAGTCTTCCTTTGAGTGTAGAGGAGACCGCAAACATGGGATGGGGGCCTTCCAGATGGAGGCCAACATCAGAACAAAAGCGTATATTAGAGTGCATGTGGGCCACTGGAACGAAGAAACCTTCTCAAGCCCTCATACTTGAGATTACTGCCGACCTACAACGATACGGTAGAGTTGAACCCATTTTATTGTATATCTTATTGGGAATCTGTAGTTTGTTTAGATTTCAGAAGCATTTGACTACAGTCCGAGATTAGTGTTACCGATTGGTAAACGAATGGGAAGAAATGGTTATTTCAAAGGCGGTGGCTAATTTCATTCCAACGGTTATTTCAAAGGCGGTGGCTTTTTCTGGTTTCTCATGGTCACAGATTGTCTCGGTGAGGTTAGCTTAGCTTTTTAATGTGAAGTGTTTTTTTTTTTAATTTATAATCATTATTTGTCTATTTATTTTGTGGATATTATTTTCTTATTATGACACTATTTCCTTACTAAGATCTTTGATCATTCCATATATCTCGATATTTGACCTTATATAAAGATGTGTAACCCTATGCTTGGGTCAAACTTCATATTCATGGCAATGTAGTGCAGGGGCACACAAAAGTTTTCATGCGTCCAAGGGGTCAAAAGTTGGCATTTTTTTTTGTTTTTGTATTTTTCATGTAATAAGGTCTTCAAAGACCATTTCATGTTTGTAGGAGTCTAGGTTGAGTCATTAGGTGCAATGGAATTGGAAAATACAAAAGTTGACAAAAGCTGCACATTATTGTCGAGCAACTTTTTGCATTTTTGTTAAAAGTAGTCATCATTATGTTTAGTTGGTTTCCAATATGAAATGTAGTTAGTGGTCATTGGGAACAAGCTAGTGAATGTTTTAAAACCCTTGTGTGGTCATAGGAAAGGTTGGTTGTTGGAGATTTTGAAGATGGAAATTTTTTTCAGTTTTCATCGGTTTCATGTAATTTCATTGATTTTTAAGGGATTTGTGATCATTTTCCTTCAAACTGGTTGAAACCTTAGATAAAGTAACCAGTGAAAAAATGAAATGCCATAAAATCCATTCCACCTAGTAAGAATCTTTGAAACTTGGTGGAATGGATTTCCTTGGTGTGTATTTTGATGCTTCAAACTTGTAGAGGTAGGGAATGAGAATTGGCACATTTGGAGGTGCTAAAATGGTCTAATATCTTCATGTATCAAGCCTAGGAACCCTAGAGACTTAGGGAAATTGTTTCAAAACCTTTGGAGATTGATTTACTTGATAGAAGAAGGTTAAATGGGCCAAGTTTGATATGTTGAAAGTGTTAGATTAAGTGTTGGATCCCTATGAATACCTGTGAAAACCTTTGAAGAAAGGATATCTTTATCTGATTTCTTCTCACAGTGATCTTGAGAATCAAAAGGATTTTGGTGACATTAAGTTGCATAAATAATTTCCCATTCACACTTTGATTTGGGTTTAAAATTGAACATCTTGTGCGAGTGTGAGTAGAACATCATCAAGTATATTCTCTCTCTTTGAGTCGTCAAAGATTGATCAAGTTATGAATTATGTCTTTGCTCGCTTTTGTTTATCCTAGAGGGCATGCCTTGGGGAAAAAGTACTCACCCAAGGGAACGACTCAACTGGTAACACTCTAAAGCCAAGAGTATTTCCAACTGGGATATAAATGTGGATATTGGATGAAACGCCAATATCACGTGGTTCACTCTAACAAGATGGATCTTGTTGTGCATGTTTTGCACACCCGCCTTGTTTCGAACGAGGACCCTCTTTTCTTTCGCCTTGTCGGGTCATTTTTGTTGCCGCCTCATTTTGCGTGCCCCACATTTTGGTGTCTCGAATGGTCAATGTCACTTCAAAATCTCACCATGAGTTGACTATGCCTTCCCCTTTTCAATTTTGTCTTGTTTTGGTGCCTTGCGGGGTCTCTTTGGCAGATTGCCCTTGCCAACGGCCCCGGCCCCCGTCAGGCCCGACCGTCCGGGTTTCCCACCCCGGGTTTTCTTTTCCCTCCCCCCATTCCCAATGGCATTTGTCTTGCATCCTCTCAGCCCTCGGGGCCTGAACCTTTGATGTCCGTTTAATACAAATCGCTAAATCTTAATGGCCATCCAAGCCTCTCAGGCTCGGGACCTCGGAGTTCCACTCCCAGAGTTTTGAGAGTGTTTCCCCTTGTATCACGATGAACCTCTCATGTCTTCCTGCCATCTAGGCCCTGGCCTCCTCTTTGTTGCTCATGAATTTACCAAGTTGAATCTTCTAGTGTCCACCTTCCTACGACCTCTTGTCTCTCGGGCCCGGATCCTCCCTTTGTCGTTGGGGACTTGGCGTGAAATCAGAAATGGCAAACACCCTTTGCCCCTTTGATGCATAACTCAGCCTTTTAGTGTAGCCTTTCGCCGATGCCCCGATCCCCTTGTTCTCTAGTGAGTCGGCTAGACTCATCCCGTTCGGTGAGACCTCTCATAGACTTAGGAACCCTATATTGAGCACTTGGGTTTTGCTCTCTCTTCGCCAAGACAATTTGGCTTTCTCACTGATAGGAACCTCATCGTGCTGGCCGCAAAACATACTGAAGTTGGGGAAACCTTATATAGAATGTTTTTACTTATGCCGAAAGCCACCCCGGGTTGGCCCTTCGTTTTCCAGGAGAAAGAAAATCTTACCTCGAAGGCCATCATTGCCTGTCGGCAAGACTTGGGGAGGTCGCTAGGACCTCTCCCCAATTTAAGAATCTTTCACCAAAGGTTCCCTCTGTTGGCATAGCTTGCTGTGGTTGCCAAGATGTTTCCTTGCTTAGGGTTGTCTCGCCAACATCCTCATTCAGCATAACTTTTGAATTCCGGAGAAACCCTATGCCGATTTCACAATGTCTCACCGAGGGGACCCACTCATTCATGTGTGTCAACTGTAATAACCTTGTTGTCATGCCAGCGAGGCTTGACTTTTATCATTCCATTTGGTGAGACCCCAGACATCTCGCTAAGACTTGTACTAGTCTTAAAAAGTCTCACCGAACCATCCAGACTTTTGTCTTCACCAGGATAATCCCTTAAGCTTGGACGATGGAAATACACATACTGTTATTGAATTCATAGTTGGCTAGACATTTTATCTCTCTCCCCAACCAAGCCCCATATACCTTAGCATCTCGCTATAACTCTAAGCCATCGGCGATACGCTATGTAGAAGTTGCTAAGTTATAATGAGGGTCACCGTGGCACCACTGTTCACCAAGAGAAAGTAGGACCTACGCTGACAAAAAGGGTCATTCATTGCGTTTTCAGTGTAACTGGAAGGAAGTCACGCCAAAAAAGAGAACCTAATGCGGAGTCGGTGAGACATGCTCACATTGTTGAAACCATACGCTGAGAGATGAAACCTATGCCAAAGTTCGATTGAAGAAAGCCCATTGAGGTCTGTTGGTGTAACATGTGAGTGTTGCCATGACCCTATACTAAAAGCGTTCCATCTATATTGATGAGCCACCAAAGTGAAAGTCAGGGAAACAAAGGGTTGCCAGTATGACACTTTCTCGAGATCTGAAACCTATACTGATAGGGACCCGCACCACCACCGAAACAACTTGAAACCTATGTTGATATGAACCGAAGTGTGAAAAGTATAACTCAAATGATTTAGTGGGGTCATTCAGGATCCTTTCCTTGACTGCCATCTGAGGGAGAACTTCACCTTTGAGCTTCGAGGCTCCACCCTTTGACCATTTGGACTAGGATGAAATCAAACGGCGGGCCTAGCTGCTGGGTCCGGTCTTGCTTCGAGCTATTGGCAAGACTTTCGTCTTCGCCAGGACCCTTTCCCAACCCAAGATCTTACGCCAAAGGCCTCCTTTTTTGATATAACATTGATCGGTTAGTGAAACCTCTCGCCGACTAATTATCCTACAGGGACTTGTACTTGATATGTTGAGATCCCATCATCTTAAGTAACATTCGGATATTGGTGAGACTTCTCGAGAGAACATATCATGCGGGGTGCTTTAATCGAGAGAAGCATGTGACGTCATGAGACCTTTCGAATAGATTCTCATGCCCGATTGAAACTAAAACAAAGTGGCGGCGTTCTCCCCTCTTGAGCCGAAGCTCGGGGCTTCCATCCAGGCTTCATTTGCCAGATCCCCAAATGCCAAAGTACCAGCCCAGAGACCTCTTGAACCTGGTAATGTGAAACTGCTGACAGCCTTTTGACCTGCCAAACCTTAGATCCTAGAGTTCTATCTTCAATTTCTTTGCTTGACCATCTCCCGGATGAAACCTACTGCTTTCAAGACCGGGTTCTGCCCTGGCGATCCAAATGAGTCCAAATCTGAAATCCAACTTTGACCCATGTGCTTGATTTCGGTCCCCTTCATGGTGAACATCTTAAAATTCTAAACTTTGACTGAGGAGAATCTTCAGGAGCTCTCCGCCCAATTTTCCCTTCTAAACAACATTTCTGCTAGGGAAGTCCGACCGTCCAGGCTCAGACTGTCTTAGGGCCCTTAATCAAAAGATCAATGACATTGGGAGATAAAGTCATGTTATGCTTAATAGATCATTTAAAATGGATGTCATCTTTAGAATCTTGGCTAACATGAATGCTTTTATGATCGGCTACACTGACTATGCCTTTGCTTGCTGAATATATGGAATTGGGTGCTAGACCTTCAGCGACGCCCATCGAGAAGGACAAAGGGAAGAAGACAGGAAAAAATCCTTAAGGAAAAGAAGACAAGGACCAAATGAAATACCAATTTCAAGGTGAGCCTTTACACTCAAAAGTTACCATGGATTGGAGGGATATCACTGACACAAACATAGGCCAAGTTGATGACGAATTCACACAAAGGGTCAGGGTCAATCCAATGCAAAATAATGGATCTACTAGGTGTTGCGATATGAAATCATCGAAATAGACAAGCTCCAGCCGGTCAACCTCAAGTTCATAGAATATACAGCTTCTAAAAGGTAGGAGGATAGCCCCATCAAAGATGAATTCCCTAAAAGGTAAAACAACAATTGCCAAAAAGACAAAAGTACTACAGTGCTATCAAAAGAGGACAAAATAGGGAAAGGACAAAGATGTAATTTTAAATTGTGATATATTGGGGGTAGGTGAAACCCTATTTTGTAATGAATCTTGGCTACACAACAAGAATTGATCTTGGCCATTCATTTGACTTTTGTAAAACTATAAATAGGGGCTTGCCCCTCATTTGTAAGGGTTGGGGAGTTGTTGTAAAAAGCATTTTGCAACAATAGAAGACAGCATTGCATGATTTTATGGATGTTGTCTTTGATTTTTCTCATCTTGCATGCATGGTTCTACTTCCATATTAGTTTAATTATTAGTTCCTTGAATGGTTGTCATGATGGTGTTGCTGTTATAGTATTTGATGAACTTCCAGCTCATGCTTTTTGTGGTTCATTGATGATGAATCACTTTTCAAAGCTAGTATGAGCTTCCTTCCTTTATTGCTGCTACTTAGTTCGATTGCATGTGCATGATGTGTGTGTGTAATATGAAAATTTGTAGTCCTTAGAAGATTGTACTAGTTTTGTGTAACTGTAGGTTCCTCTTGGCCAAGCAAAACCTAGTTTAGGAATCGGCTCACTTTGAAGCAACTCAAAGATTGTTATTATCGTCATCTTATGTTTCTTAGATTAGAATAACTTCTTTTAACCCTTCCCTTTACATTTATTTTAATCCTTGGTTAGAGTAGGACCCAAAGCATCACCATGAAGCTAAATCATATGAATTTCATGAGTTTTAGCTTGCTGTTTTGAGTGGGAATCCAATGTTCATTCACTTCCAGCACTTTGAAACTACATTTGCAAACCCAACTTCCCATGCTTTGTAACTCATCCGTAAGACTGCCTTGTGATTCAAGCTAATCACATAAAAAAACTGAGATATTCCAAGCAATGTCATGACCTAACATCCGAGAGACCTTGGGATAGTGTTCTGTAATTTGATTGTGGAAGATTGTCTTTCAAGATAGGTAGTGCACCTACGCACTGCCTGTGTTGAGAAGTGCATAAAAATGCCATCAACAGATCCAAAAGGGGACTCTTGCCACGTTGGGTCAACTCCTACAAATGAAAAGTCCAAACTAGAACCCTTGTTTGTAGTGGCCTATTAAGCCATTCATCATTTTTATCAAAGTGGTGCATTGGAACTTAGATTCCAAGAGGTTACTTGCCATGCCCGATCTTGGTTGAAAGATAGAGGTTAAGACTTCATTATTAACATACCTTTATATTTTTTCCTTGGTTGCATGTAAAATCATCTCTTCTATGAAGGGGATGAGGCAAGCCCAATAAGAAAAACGTACCAATTGAGCTAGGATGTCATATTGCTTGTGGTTTGAAAACACAGTGCTTTTATCAAAAACATTGGAAAACCAACATTTAATGAAGAATCAAATCTCAAACCATTTAGGAGAGGCAAATATCCTTGAACAAATTCACATGTTACTACTTGCCCTTGGGATTTGTGTCCTTAAAGGCTTCTAATCATTTGGATTTCATCTCAATTTGCTTCTACTAAAGTCAACTTTAGGCAACCTTTGCCTTGATTTCCTTGATTTCCACATAATGCAGTTTTTGGGATGAAGGGGAATTAGGACATTGGACATCTAGTTTGAAAGCTAATCAAGAGTGTGTTTGTGGTAAAAAGAATCCACTAATTAAAGATTGAATCAATTGGACCCCACACATGTGCTTGATATCTTTTGATCATATGGTTTTCATGCAAACATTGATCTTTTGATTTTGAATTACTTTTGGAGAAAGGCATGTTCTTCACTATCTTGGCCTAGTAAATAAATCCTTCTTAGGTTCACTTAGGATCAAATCAAACATTTCACCCATCCAAACATTTACCATCTTCATCCGAAACAACTTTAGAGCTTTTGAAAATATCATTCTAGACTTGGGTAAATCATCACAATCAAAATCACCTTGTTTAGTTAGGTGTATGGGAATGCATCCTTTCTCATACATTTAATTGAATTAGCACCCCTTTGAACAAGTTTATCCTAAAGATAACATACAACATCTTAGGGTTTACAAGTTCATTATCCAAATCAAACAAATCAAAATCAAACGCTAAGTCTAGCATTGATCCAAAGTCCCTAAATGTTCAACACTCATACCATTTACACCTTTCATCCTTCATCTTGTCATTAGTCCAAAGAACCTTAGAGGTCATTTTTGCAACAAGGTCAAAACACAAGAGGAACATGGAATACTAACTTTATCCATACATCATGAGTAATCCAAATCAATTGAACTTTCAAAGCCTTACAATACCGATTGATTATTAACACTCACATCTATACAATCCATACATGGGATCATTACCTTCTACAAACTTCAATGGTACAAATGTGAGTATGCCCAATCAAGAGTTTGGAACACCTTTTTTGATGGTAGATCTAAATCCAAACCCACAAGTCTATCAACCGAATAATCAAAGCATGAGCCTTCAAATGAGCAACATCATCCCATCAAATCCCTACAAGCCAAATGGGAAGGTACCAAGTACAAGTGTTCGAGACATGAATCCATTAAACCTTGGGCTAAATACATTTGTAAATCATATGAATATTCCAAACATCAACAATGGTCAAATTCAACCTATCATCCTAAGTCAGAACAATGCCCAAAATCAATTTGTCCATGATCCCATCCAAAATCAAACACAAGTACACACTCCAAATCTGCTTAAACACAAGCCAAATCAACTATATCAAGGGATTCAAGATCGAAATCAAGAAAAAATTTGGCTAGATCAAATTGCTACACTTACCAAAATAGTTGAATCATTATGTGAAGAGACATCTCTACCATCATTACCCATATCAACATCATTCCTTTGTTTAGGGATTCCACCTTTACCTAGCTCTAATCACTCCATCCAAATCAATCCACCTAACACCAATCAAACCATTACATCAAAACCTTTGAATATACCATCGACATCACACCAATGGATGGTATCTAATTAAACAACAACGTTGATTCCAAATCAAAATATGGTCTCCCAAGGACCTATCACCTTGATCATTCCAACCATTCCTATCACCTCGATCACTCCAACAACCACTCTCAAACCCATTACATCTCAACCACTCACTACCATGATGATTCCAAGCGTATCTCAAACACTTGTCACTACACCCAACATGATTCCAATTACACCACCACTACCACCAAAACCAAGTGCAATAAGTCAATATCGTAGCATTGCACTAAAAGCACATCAATCCTACCAACAAGCGCTTCAACAATATTAGGTGGCTCCACAAGCCGCTCAAGTTAGCCACACTGCTCAAGCTACCCAAGCTGCCCAAGCCTCTCAAGCTATCCAACAAACACAAATACAAACACAAAAAGTGACAACTATTGAAAACAAGGATCAAGATCTATCCATCAAAGAGCACATTGGAGATGTTTCTATCTCATCCAATGATCAAACCAACATACATCAAGAGTCACTTCTCAATCATGATCAAAATCCACCAACAATACCTAACAATGATCCAATTCAAGAAATGTCAAAATCACTTGAATCTATGGTTGAAGACATTGGAAATCCTTCCACCACAATTGTTGAAAACAATGATCAAAATTTCTCCATTGATGAGCACCTTGAAGATGTTTCTACCCCATTTGATGACCAACCCATGATACATCAAGAGCCACTTTTTAGTGATCTATTTCAAGGAGTGTTAGGATTATTTGATCCTATTGACATAATGCACAATCCATTCACCTATGATCATGTTGAAGATGTCTCTACATCACCTTATGAGTTAGAGGACATATCTCAAGAATTTATTCCAAAGCAAGATCAAAATCTTCCACTAAGGTTTAGCAATGGTCCTTTCCAAGACATGTTGACCCTGTTGGACCTCATGGTTATAGATACTAAAGGAATCCTCAACTCGACATTTGATCCAAATTCACTCAAAGATCAAGAGGATATTGAGACACTCCCCATGCCTAATGATGACATTCAAGAACCCTTTGTTAGAAATCCATCCTTTGAAACTGACCCATGTCAAGAACTTGATCCAAAGCATGTTGAAAGCAACTCTAAAATAATTCAAGATCAGGAATTTGTATCTTCAAGATACTACAATAATCTAATGGATACTCTCCTATCTATGCAAGATTATCATATCCATGTAGCACATACTCCTCCATCTACCCATGAGATGCTTTTTGTGGATGGACATGTAGTTGATCTTCATCTAGAATAAGATTGTGTTACACAAAAAGAGCAGATTATTAATTCCTACAGTCAAATGGAGTTATCAACATCAAGATCAGATATATCCCAAACTCAGATTGAGGAAATCATGAATAAAGATATTGAACATTATCCACTCAAGGAAGAAAATCAGAAAAAATAGTATAATCTAGAGTTAGCAGAACAGCGAATTGAAACAATGTCATCTATAATGGTCATTTGTTAGTGCATGTTTATTGAACAAGATACCTCAGAATAGGTATAATCAAAGCATGAAGGTACCACCACCATTCTGTGGGCAACTTCATCTCAAGAAAACATCAAGATAGGGAGCACGAAGAGTCCTTATGATGAAACTAGTGTCAATACTAAAACCAGCCACATCATGAATCTTCATCCACCCATCACCCCATCCACAAATTGGAACCAATTTCGAAGGAAATATTTGAATCAAATCACAAAGAATGTTATCAAAGCAAAATAAGCTAAAAAAGCATAATGGAAAAATCAAATAAATATGGATACCAATGAATATAAAGAAAGATCATCCCATCAAACTCCATCAGTCAAAGAAACTATGGAGCAAAATAAAAAGGGAAAAGTATCCATGAAAGATGTCCAAAAGAGCAAAAACAGGATTTTCAAGCAACGTACAAAGTATATCAAATAGTTGGTCCTAATTCCACGCACACTTTTGTATCCACCCATCATTGCTCATCTTCCCAAGTTTGGAGAGTCAAAGGTTCCAAACTATCAACCAATCCATCTTTTATCCCTAAACACACTCCATCAATGCCTCCACCCATGATATCAAATTCTCAAATTGACCATGTATTGAAATGAACCTTCATCATAAGGGGGTTTAGAAGTCACTCTATCATGATGTGTGCACAAAGACAAAGTTAACTCCTAAGATCAACGAGTAAATCAAATCTCAAAATTTGTATCTCAAGCCGCGACGATCTTGGCAAGGCAATTCTTCTGCTGATATCTATGGAACATTATGATAGGCACCATCACCAAATACCTCATGATTTTAGTACGAGCCAAAATCTTTGTGGAAAAACTAAAAATAAAAAATGAAAATAAAAAAAAAATAGAAAAGGACAAAAACCGTGAAAGAGAAAAATCGGCCTCAGTGAAAAAATCGGTGATGAGCTGCACTTTGGGAAGGTACCATGATGAAAACCTGGAAAATAGGCGTCATGTGTAGAATCCAGTACCTACTGCACCCACCACAAATCATCTCATCAAATCTATAATAAACGAAAGGATTCCACTTCAACTATAATAAATCCATTCATCCATGAACCATTTATCCAATCCATTTTTCCATTTGCATCCATCATCCAAGTTATCTTGATCTTCATGAAAGTTTGGGGAACACTTTATGCTTGCTTATGGTAAACATCTTAACATGGGCCATTTTCATTAATCCTATCCTATGCAGCATTATCTGAGCCATGAAGAATTATCCAAATGAGCATTCTTTATCTGAACACCTTATCTTATCACAAGATAAACCTTGGAATCCTTTTTGTGCTTACCATATCCATCCATTCGTACACCTATCCAAGAATCCATCCATGACATTCCATACATTGCTAGACACTGGGGGCAGATATTTACATCTTGCTTCAAGAATAATCGATATTTTCATAGAGCATCAATCAAAACAATTGATATCAGTCTCATCTAAGTTGCACTTCAAATGTCACATCAAATCATTTGAACAACTTTTGTTCCAAATCAAGTTTCATCAATCCTGATCGATCGAAATCCAATCAATCCATCATCTTGGGATATCCATCCTAATCCTTGTGTTGCTTAATACTATCCTTGCATTGTTGTGCATCCTTAACAATGTTATCATCATCATCATCATCAATCCATCAACCTGATCAATCAACCTTAGCTTGGTTTTTAGCAAAAATCCCAAACAGAGCACTGATATCATCACAAATATCTAATCCAAACAGTCAAAATCATGAAAATAAAACATCAGAAAATCAAAAAATCCCAAAAACATCTAAAACATCAAAAACCAAAAACAATCCCAAAATATATCAAAAAATCTAAAAACACTCAAAAAAGTCGAAAACATCAAAAATATTGATTCTCAACTACGCTATCTCTCTGAAGCAATATAGGTATATTAATCTTTGATTAGAATGGCTGAGACATCAAAATCTAAAACATCTTAAAAAACACAAAATCCAAAAACATTCCAAAAAACATCAAAATCCAAACAACATTCAAAAAATCAAAAATCAAAACATTTGCAAAATCTTGAAAATACCAAAAACAACCTCAAAACATTACAAAACATCCCAAAAATCCAAATATTTGAAAAAAATCCATCCATCTCATCTCGCTTGCACCCGCAATAATTAATCATCCATAATAAAGTGATCATCACCTTCATCCTTTAGCAAAACAAACAAAAACAATCATAGTAGTCGGTAAAATCAATCTTCAATCGTAAAATCAAAAGCAAACAACAAACCTTTAAAACAAAATCAAACTATTGATCATTTTCATACATGTCAGTCAACTTTATATCATTAGCCTATCAATCAATTTATCAAACCATCATCATCCTGTACAATGCATGTCCTAGGATATATCATTCTGATAATGGGCATCATTTTGGATATCACTTTGGATCTTATCCTATCATTAACTAGATTTCACATTAGGTCCATTCATCACCTTCATCCATTCATTAGGTAATCTCATCTCCTAAAGTCATTAGCTTAAATTAAATAAATCAAACTTGATCCTATCATCATCCCTTTAATTAAATAAAACAAACATTTATTTAATTAAATCCAATCCATATTTCATCCTTTTCTTATTTAAATAAATCAAATATTTAAATCATAAAAGTCAAACTCACCTAATCATCATTAAGCTAACCTAATTCTAATTAGCCTAACCTAACCCACCCACTTGCATTCTCTAGATTTAGCCACTTGCACAAATAAATCAATTTATTGATTTATTAAAACTCTCATTTTCAGTCAACATAGCCCTCAAGTTTGAAAAACATGACAAGTTGATTTGTCCCTCCAATATTTCATTTATTGCTCATTTTCTTGTCCCCCTCTCAAAATTGATTACACAAATTGAAGTTCCCTCTCATGGGCACACTTCCAAAATGCTGCACATCCATTGGCCTATCACCACTTGACAAGTGGCCTCTTCTCATTGGTGGATCTTTAATCCCACATTCACCCATTTGGCCAATCTCTCATCAAGAAAATCTATAAAAGAAGCCCTTAATCCTCATTCATCCATCCACAACTTTTATGCAAGGTTACTCTCTTGGTTTGAGAACTCATCTTTCTCTTCATCTTATTTTCATTTGCATCATCTTAAGCTTTGATCAAGGATTGGAAAAGGGTCACTTGCACATGTGACACCAATCCACTATGGAATAAGTAACTTGTTATTGCTTTCATAATGCTTTAGTTTTTCTATTTTTATTTGTTACATTTGGAAGAATTCACAAGGTATTTCATAGGAGCATTTTGATAGTTTTGTGAAATACTAACCCTTGTATTATGTTTAGTGCTTTTGCAGATTTTAATGGATGCTTCACTCTCAAAATCTGCACAAACTCTAAAACCTCCAACATGGGTTAGTTACATGCAAATCTATCAAGTGTTTCTATGAAATAACAATTTCATGCTCCAAAGATGCAAACAAATAACAAATAAGATTAAAGAGACATATAGAAGCAAGAAAAGTACCTATTCCATATTGGATTGGTGTCAAATGTGCCAATAAGCCTTTCCCAATCCTTGCTAAAACTGAAATGATGCAATGTAATGGTGATGGGAAAAATTAGTTCTCAATTTAAGAGAGTAACTTGGCATGAGAGTGTAGATCAAGTTGTGGAGGATTTTTTGAAGAATGAAGCCTTCTATTTATAAAATTTCAAATGCTAAGAGTGCTCAAAATAGAGCAATGTGGGATAATGATTGGACGAATGAGATGAGACCACTTGTCACATTATGATAGTTTGAGGAATGTGCAAGTTTTGGCCAATGTGCCAAAGAGGGGGAGATTCAAATTTGAAATTGAGAGTTAATGTTGAGAGGGGGACATGAAAGAGAGAAGTTTTGGCCATGTTGGAAGGGACAAGTCAACTTGTCTTCATATTCAAACTTGAGGGAATATTCCATTTTTATGCCAAGTTGAAATAAAATGATGAATTTATAAATGAATTAAAATACTTTATTGGTGCAAGTGGGAAAAGCTAGAGGATGTGATGGGTGGTTAGATTAGTTTAATTAGGATTAGATTAGCTTAGATGATGTTTAGGTGATTTTGACTTACTTGATTTAAATACTTTGATTTATTTGGCTTCAGTGTCTGAAGAAGTGTCTATTAGAACAATAAGAAGCTTCTACTTCTCCTAATAAGTCTAGTACCTCTTTCCATTATTCATGGCCTTCTTCACTAGCAATGCTAGTTCCTTACCTTTGGGATCAATTGCTTCCCCTGGGAGGGTCCTATTTCTTAAACGATAAGTACTTTGCACAATTGTCTTCTTTTTATGGCCCATGGCTCTCCTTTTTCCCTTTGCAATCTCAATGGAAACCATGGTTTCTTGCTTAGTTTCCTTCTCATGGAATTTGGACATGCTCAGCCAACTAGACCTCCTAGTTGGTGGGGTTTCCTTATCAAAATTTTCATCACTTCAGAGTTTACAGAATGATAATTAAGTCTTTTGATTCAAAACACACAAAACGAGTACCCCAATCCCAGTGATAACACTTAATTCTAGTAGTGAAAGTCCTAAGTAGACCAAAGAACTAAAATTCATGCCAACCCAACTAGGACAAGAAAAATCTACTACCAATAACCCCTCACAAACTACAGACTTAAAATAAAATGAGAATAATCACTGATAAACCTACATTAAATAGAGATCTTGACCATGCAAGATTAATGATGTAGAACTCCTTGCATGAGCAAATTGGTAGCATATCAATTTTTCTTTGAATTTGGACTATTCATCTGAGAGAAATTAAGATTTCATCTAAGGTGGCCATGAGCATCATTTTTTGAATATTATGAACTTACTTCTTAAAAACAATGATTCTATCTCAAATATTGACACATTATTCCTTAACCATGACTTAATCATTCATGTCTTGACAATTTGGCATGTTTCATCAACTCATTCTGTGCTCTTCATTTATATCGCTGAAGTACATAAGGTCAGTTTGGAGAGAAAATTTTGTTGTACTCCATCTCGCTTCATTGCTAATTCTTCCCTAATCTTGAGGTGCTTATTAGCAATTAACTTACTCATGTAAGGAATTCCTGCCCATTGGATCATCTTGCTTTCAACATTTCATTGATGGTCATCTAGTTCTTTCTCTGATCTTTTTCTTTCTTTGCACAAGACCCCCCTGACACTGCCACATTGCTCCTTTCATTTATGGCTATCACCTATCATTGATTTAATTCATCTACACTTGGCTCTGTTATGAATAAAAATATTTATGTGATGGCCCTTATAGCTTGATTTAATGGCTTGACTCCTAGTCACATCTATCCCTTCATTGCACTCTCACCAACTCTAACCTTCTCCTATAGATCATATCAGTGATGGGAGACATCGTGAATCATTAGATCTTATATACATGCACCTACATAAAACAAAAGGTGCCAAAGATATGGCCCAGAAGATTATATCAAAATTAGCAAAAAGAAAAAAACCCTTTAGAAAGCATTGATCGCATGTCGCTAATCTAGATCTTAGGTTGAGAAATATATCTGTGATGAGTGATAAGGCATTTTTTCATCACTAGTGCTCCTCATATATTATGCAAGCAATTACCAATGAATGGTTTACATTATTTATAGGGTTCATCACACATCATAAATGTGAAACAAAATTTTACAACACCTTTGTGATCATATGGTGTTGCATCATATCGCTCATTGTTATTTCAAAAGTTGTTGTTAAT
>VDFB02070350.1:0-14963 GCA_007258455.2 Sequoia sempervirens
ATAAACAGTAAATTTTTTTATAAACAGAATAAGCCAAGAATACTCTAATAGATTCTAGTCTAGCAACAAGTGCAAAGGTTTCACCAGAATAATACCTTCTTGTTGATCATAGCCTTTGGAGACAAATCTTCTTTGTTACGAACAACATTGTCATTTTCATCAAGCTTATTCCTATATATCCATTTTCCTCCAATGACATTCTTGTCATTTGGTCTTGGGACTAACTCCCAAGTTTGATTTTTCTCAATATGATCAATTTCTTCCTGCATAGCATTAACCCAACATAAATCTATGAGAGCTTCATTAAAAATTTTAGGATCAAACTAAGTAACTAAACAAAAAGCTATTTGAGCCTTTTCATCAAATTCTGCAACCTTTCTTCTGGTTTGAACTCCATTTTTATCCCCAATAATCTGATCTTTGGGGTGATATTTAGCTAGATTTTTTAAAGAAGTTTTTGATACACCTTTTTCAAGACTTGCTTCTTCAATTTTAGGGCTTGTTGATTCAGCATTAGGCTTTGATGTTTCAGATCCTTCTGAATTTATTTCAAGTTCATGTTTTTCTTCCTCATTATCCTGTAAAGATTCAACATCTAAGTGTGGTTTTTCATCAAATTTTACATTAACAACTTCAACAATCTTGTTAAGCCTTTTGTTAGGACATTTATATGCTTTATTATGAGTTGAGTATCCCAAAATGATACCCTCATAACTCTTTGATTGAAAGTTGCCATGGTTATCATCTTTCCTGATAAAACACTTGCTTCCAAATTTTTTAAAATACTTCAAAAAAGTTGTTTTTCCATACCATAGTTCATATTGGAGTGTGTTTAGATTTCACCCTAAGTTGCACTCTATTCAAAATGTATACAACTGTATGAACAACTTCTTTCTAATTTTATATCAAACAACTTAACTTCATATAGCATTATTCTAGCCATTTCTTTTACGGTTCTATTTTTACTTTCAACTACCTTGTTTGGTTGAGGCATTTTAGTTGCAACATACTACCTTTTAATACTATGTTGTTCACAATAATCAATAAACTCTTGAGAGGTGAACTCACCTCCTTTGTCAGATCAAAGAAATTTGAGTTTCAAATCTAATTCCTTTTCAACCATTTTATGAAATATTTTGAACCTTTCGAAAGCTTTTGATTTGTCCTTAAGAAATGTGACCCAAACCATTCTAGTATAATCGTCAGCATTACATCCCTAACTTTAACTATGTTTTACTTTTTACTTTTGAAGTAAATAGTAGATTCTTACGCATGACTCAATGATTTGATGTTAGGAAAAATCAATGTTTTCATGAGTTAGGTTTATTTGACTAAAATCGACATGTGTTCAAAATTTTTCAAGGTGTGATGATTTCATATAAGGATTATGAAATGATTAATAACACACTAATCTTGAGTTGGTGAATGCAAGTCACATTCAAGGAACAGTTTCCGCCCTCCGAGAAAAGGAGGGAGAGCATCATCGGAGAGAAGGGAATAGATATAAGGAAAATAATAGTTTCAAGCCATCTTAAGTCTTGTGTAGGCGCAAATTGGTCGAACCTACTTGAGTCGGGTGAGTGATACTCAACTCTCTTGGTCTAAGTTTACTTCTCGACTCGACAAGTTGTCGATGTCGTTTAATGTCTAGTGCATGTTGTTTAACATGTTTAGAAGCTTGTCGATAGTACTCAATTAGTCGAGCTTTGTGTTGATATGATTCTCTTAGGGGTTATTAACTCTCTTTTTAATATATAAAATAATGAATATATGAATGTCGGTATACGTGAGATAAGGTAAGCATATGTACTCGTATAGATGGGTGCATGGATGCATATATGCGTACAAAGACATAGATATTGTCAACGTACAAACATTTGCGTTCAAGTATGTATGGATACATACACACATGCATAGGTTATTTCAACGAAAATGACTCATGTATAAATATGTTCATATATGTATGATGTGACACCTTTATATGATTTTAATTATTGGTTCTCATCATGATATTACATGAGGATGTTGATCATTTAGATCAACATTGAGTTCATTTGGTTTTGGCGAGTACGTTGATTGGACAACATAACAAACTATGTCGTCAACTCTTGCCCATGAAACTTTTAGTTTCTTTAAAGGTCATTATGTTAAAATATATGATTAAAATATTTAATGGCTAGATAAGCCAAGAGCTAACCAATGAGACTCAACTCTTAGTAAACAGAATCTCGTGAGTCATGTGTGGTGGATATTGTTCAATTCTTTTAATCTATATTAGATCAGACTAAGATACTTCCAACCTCATACTTTTCAATATTTAAACCATATGCACACCCCTAGGGCCATGACAAGCATTCTTGGCGACAATTATATTCATTGTGCCATATTTAAATATCCTCATAAGGTTATAAGAGCCACAAATGGATAAAGTGGATTAAGGCATAGATGCACCAATATATATAAATATAAATATATCTTGCTAAAATATCAATTGGTTCATTGTTTGAGCCACATCGATAATGTTTTCGCAGCAAAGGATTACTATATTTCTATGAGTATAATCTAATACTTGCAACGACGTAGTAATTTTCGGGTGGTTGATGTTATCTTTTGAATGCTCTTTTAAATGTTCTTGAGCCACGGATAGTATGCAAGGTTGACCCTTGTACCCATGATGGCATGATCAATGATTGGTCGTTGTCACTTGCTGAGTCACCCACGCGCGCCAGTGTGCTGTTGCAACCGCCGGTAGTGGCCTTAACTATCATTCAAGAAACGGTTATTAGGGGAAAGGCGTCAAGAGAAGGGATGGTCTTAACTAATCGGTGGGGACTTAATGCCGAAGGGGGGGAGTCTTGCTCAGGCAGTTGGTTCCAGAGGAGGGCCAGTAGGGGTTGTTATGGTGTAGTGCGTTGCACATGTAGCGATGGCCCTCGTATATTCCCCTCCTTTTGGGGACATAGGGCAAGGGAGGAGTACATCTTGCTCTATGGAAGATGACATTGAGGGAAAGGAAGAAATACTTCAACAGAAACTATTGACATCGACAAACTCCTTTCAGGTAGAAAGAGAACCCTTGACACTTTCATTTTTGCTTTCATATGATAAGATAGCTATTTTTGTGTCAAAGCATAGGTTTAGTTTTCCATGGCTCCAGACCGCTCAGGTCGAGCAAATGTATGATTTTAGTATATACTCCATGGAAGGGATTAAGGCCGAGTGGCCGAACCTGTTTTACTTATAGTAGTCTTTTCGTTTTCTTTAAAAGCTCGAGCCTTTATGAATGAAGCACCTTTCCTTAATGTAATGTTGCCAACTAAGTATATGGCTTAAGACTGGAAGGTGGCCAAGACTTGTGAAAGTGAAGAGTCGTATGTGCTCATGGCACGAACATGTAGAATACTACATTCTATATCTACTCATTAGCCGACATGTATATCACTCTTGCAGTCAGCTCGGAAGGTGGTAGAGGTCATTGTGATCTTAGTCGATGGAATTCTCAATGTTTTCTCTTTATGAAACTGATGTTGTTGGCAGTATGGTTAATGATATAACCGAGGCCATGTATAATCAACTTCGAGATATAAGGTAGTCTATAAGGTCAAGAACACACTTATTATTACAAGTCTAAATTAATAAGTATCTTTCTTATGAATGAACATTTTAAGATAGTACTTTGTTCACTAAATGTTCACCCGAGTAAATATGAGTTGTCAACCGTTATTAACTAATCTTTCTGACTAAGGAGAGGTATGTCTAGTAAGTCAAGATTATAACTCTTACTTTCAAGGTTGATACAATCAAATTTGTGAACCATAAGGGATCTTGGGTGGTGATTATGGTAGTTTTTGTAATAAGTTAAAAGTGGAATAAGGTGGCGAGGATTTGCGATTTCCCATTACTACAATAACCCAATGGTCAAGACAAACCCAAGATTAGGCATCATTGGAATGATTTTCCTCAAGGTGAGACATAAGGAGAGACTCGTAACTCAATTCTTTATGATGGTAGTAATCTATTATGATTGATAAGGGTTTATGTGATAAGGAGGTTGTTTATGAGATCATAACTTAACCTCTGTTGAAAGTCAGTAGACTCGAGTAGACCAAATGGTCAAAAGCAGATTATTATATTTTATAAATCAAACCTTTTTAAGGGATGAAAAGATTGACTTAGATCAAGACTATTGATATGAAAAGATAGTATTCTTTGAGATAGTATAATGGTAAGGAAATATCATGAATACTATGTTTATTCATGTTACATAAAATGTGAAATCAAACAATGTCAAGTGGTCTAAGAATGACTAGAAGCATAATTTCGTTCTTATGAATAGTTACACTTATGTTATTACCCTTGGAAAAACAAGGATGTTTGATATTTCCATGTATTGAGTTAGAGAAGTTGAACCCTAGTATTGAAACAAGGAAGTTATAGGAAATCTATAACTCTTACATCATATATGACATTGCACACATTTATATTTGATTGGTAGTGAAAGGACGAGAAAACCTTAGAACAAGATAGGAAGTCTTTATAACACCTTAAGAGGTTATATGACAATGTTGAAACTGAATTAACACATCAAGATGTTGGGTATTGAATCTTGAGAGTAAAATGGCAGGAAGCCATTAACCCTAGATATTGCAAGGATGCAATAAGGGACTTTTAAAAGGTTTGACATACCTAAATTTTTACATTGAATGAATATCCTAGATTAAGGATTAGTTCTACGTCAGATTGGCTAAAATGGATTTTCTATATAGTCTAGTTTGTGTCTAGAGTACCAAATAAAGTAAGCAGACTATAGGATGAGACAGATCCAAGATGAGTCAGAGGTGAGTGTCTAGATGGCATGACCAATCAGAATGATCATACTTAGCTAGAAGGGATCTAGAGTTGTATGGTCGATTGAGTTTTGTAGGACACATCCCTAGGACTAAGATGGAGAAACCTGACAGTTCCTTATATCTATACTCTTCGAGAAGGGCCGGGTTACTTCCAGTTTGGAAGTGCGCGGGGGACCACTTGAGTCCGTGGTTGGAGGAAAAGCACTCGGATGATGCTCTCCCTCTGTAGCAGTAGACTCTCTAAGGCTTGCGAAGATAGAGATCAACATTCCTGATGCAGTGAGCTCCATGTTCTGGCTACGACAGTCAAAACCTATAAGGTAAAACTAATCTTTATGCTAAGTGTATCTTATGTGAATAAATGAATATTGTAAGGAATTATCTTGATTCTAGTTATGATTACATGTGAATTCAAGTTTGAATTTATCTAGAAAAGTTGTACTGTTGTACTTTATTTTTTTGGTTATACAAATGTTTTTAAAAAAAAAAAATTCTCTCTCATGTTTACTAAGTTTATTTACCTTCTAGTAAATTCTTGAGATTACTTGAGTATTAAGTGGATGGATTTATTTTGCATCTTTGAAATAGCATAAATAGTTTTTTCCTGTGTATACCTTGTTCTAGTTGGTCACACAAATCACATGCACTATTTTGTAAAGTTTTGATGAAGAATTTTAGAAGTTGATTTTTTAGTTTGTTTACCGCTTAAACATTCTTTGCACAAGAAATTTTTTGGCTTATAAAGGATTGGTTTAAACCTCTAAAATTCTTATTCTTACTGATTCTAACCATATTTTCAAAGTTTATGTGTCCTAATCTTTTATGCCATAACCAGCTCTCTTCAATTTGGCCCATTAGACACATACCTTGATTATTGTCATTGTTTGATGTGTCAAGAGGATTGTAAACATTTCCTTTAGTCCTTCTTCCAGCTGCAACAACCTTTCCAAGTTTGCTTTTGATTTGACATCCCTACAAAGTGAACAAAACATGATAACCACTGTCACAAATTTGACTAACACTTAGAAGATTGTGCTTAAGACCTTCCACATAGTACAAATTATAGATAGGGGTGTCATTATTCAGAAGAAGTGAGCCTCTACCTTTAATTTGTATACCAGAATTATCACCAAACTTAACATATCCACCTATATAATCTTCAAGATTTATGAACTTATCTTTGTCGCCAGTCATGTGGTTAGAACATCCACTATCCAAGACCCATAAGTCCTTTTTCTTGGAATGAAAGTTAGTTTGGACTAACATAGTTTGCTCGATGTTGTTAACATTCTTAGGCTTCTAGACCTTTTTGATTTTCTGTTGTTTAAATTGCAGATTAGCTTTGCACTGTTTGATAGAGTGCCCCAAAGCATTGCATTTAAAACATTTGATCTATTTAACAAAACCATAGTATTGCCTAAGACCAAACCTAGGTATTCTAGGATTCATAAGCCTACAAGAGCTCACTTTATGGCCAAATTTGTTGCAGAAAAAGTAGTAACCATAGAAGAAGGGATTGAATTTGTATGATGTTCTATTACCTTTTATGGACTAAACATGATTCTTACCAGATTCAGAGTGATTTGGACCTAAACCCTTGATTTTAGAAGAGGGGTTTTGTTTTGTATTATCAATTGAGCATTCACCAGGTTTTCAAAACCAACACCGGTTTTATCTTTATACAACTTTTGCTTGTTGAGCATCTCATTAAGTTTTAAAGTGCTTTCATATTCCGAGATTTGTGTAGGATCGCATCATGGAAAAATAGGCCCTTAAGTGGTAAAAAAATCAAAAAAAACGAGGTTAGGCAACTTGACATAAAATTTGAATAAGTTATCTATATTATTTCAAAAATATGTAAGAATAGAATTTGTAGACAACAAATTGAATGTTGTTTCTAAACTACTAGGTTTGTTTAAAAAAAGATTAAACCTATTTGGTGAAAAATTGAAATTTCAATGCAGTAGCACTTAAATTTCAGGGGAAAAATATGAAGTAGGTGTCTATTCGACCACCCTAACCACAATAAAATGATAATATTTTTTATAATATTTTAGATATAAGTAGAGGGACTCATACGATGTGATGCATATTTTTTTGTAATTTTTCCAAGTAAATAATTAATTAGCGATTTTTTTATTACAATTTTTTTAAGAAATATATAAAAGCTTGTATGTCGACCACCTGCTTGGTCAAAACTTCATGAAATTCATTTTTATTTTTAATCCTATAGTATGTGAAGCATGAATGTGGCAGCATCTTTTGGACAAAATGTGATATCATTGAAAGCTATACATTTTTCAATGACCTATCAATCGGGACTTTAGTTGTAATTTGAATGAAAAATGAATAATAATAACTTATTAAATTAAAAGTAAAGTATAATTTATATCAATGAAAGCTGAGAATCTCCTTTAAAAACCCTTTTCATTTCATCAATTTTGGGTTAAAAAAAAATCATTAGCCACATACCCTACACATACCCATCATATTGCCACTTTTTGTCCCATCATGATCTTGCACATACCCATTTCTTGCACATACCCATTTTTCAATTTCCTTTCTAAGACAGACTACTTCTTGTTACAATTTTTGAATTTCTTGATCCTTGTAGCTTACAGTCACTCGAAGACATTCCTCAACTCTTTTAGCTTCTTCAAGCTGAGTTTTTAGAGAGACTACTTCTTGATCAGGTTTATGTTCAGGAGCAAGAACTTGTTTTTTGAGTTTCCTGACCTCTTTTAAAGCACATTTCAGTTCACTTTCAAGATCTACTTCACCTTCTTCAATATCAATGGTGTTTGAATCTTCTTGCTGAGTAATTTCAGCCATGAACAAGGTTTCATATTCTTCTATAGATGAATCTTCAGACTCAATGTCAGTTTCATCTTTGCTAAACAAACTTTTCTTCGTTTTGAAATTGAAATTTCATTTAGGTTTAAAGCGCTTCTTCTTAGGCTATTTTCCAAATTTCTCATTGTCACTAATATGATCATCATAGGGGCACTTTGCAGCAAAGTGACCTATTTTACCGCAATTAAAGCATTTAAAGGGAAGTTTTCCCTTATATTTTCCTGATCCCTATTTATGTTTTCTAACAAAATGGGATTCTTTAGAATCAGACAACTCTAACTCATTAACTTCATCTTTTTATTTCTTTTCAGTGTTAAAGGCAGTTTATTTTCCTATTGAGTTGTTTTTGCTAGTTCTCACTTCATAGGTAGTAAGAATACCCTGCAGACTATCTAAGGTGAGCTGATCAAAATGTTTCTTTTCTTCAAGATCTGAAACCTTAGATTCAAATTTAGTCAGTAAGGTTCTAATGACCCTTGTAACCAGATCAAATTATTTAACCTCTTGTCCTAATCCATTCATAGCATTGACAACATCATCAATTCTTAGAAAATATTCAACCACTTTTTCATCATCCTTCATTCTCGTTTCTTCAAACTAATGTTTGAGAGTAATGATTTTTGATAGTCTTGTTGGAGTTAAAATGACACTGAGAGGGGGGGTTTGAATTAGTGTCTTAACAGATTTGATCAATTTCAAAAACTTCAAAACATATCACAAATTTGTTCTCAATATTACTCTAATTAATGCATTCATGAGTTGAATGTAATCATTCATAAACAGAATTGAGAAAAGTAATAACTCAACAGTGAACAGAAAAAACAACATAGTAAAACATAAAGAACACAGAAGAACAAAGAGGCACAATATTTTTCCGAGTGGAAAACCCTCCTGGGGTATAAAAAGCACTCCCTAAATGCCTTCCTGGCTTAATCTTATAATCAACTATTCACAATGCCTTATAGGCTTATTTTTGAGCACCCACTCAAGGAGCACCAACCCCTCATTTAGAGATATCTATCTCAAGGAGTACCAACCCCTCAAATTATGTTTTGAACAATAATAATGATTCAGAGGGTTTCTTTATTTTCAGTTAATCACATATATCTCTATTTTCTCATCTAAAGAATACCTTAAAGATTCAATAATTGAATCCCTAAAAAACCTCATAGAGAAGAAACTCACAATCTCTGCATCTTATTATACAAATTTTATTGTAGAGTTTTATCCATATATTTTTATATAGCCAAGGAATGATAATCTCATAATTACATCAATAGTCGAATAGAAAACTAAGTTTTTTGCTTCTATATATACATCTTGATTTACATGCCAGATAGGTAACTGTCTTCAGGAGTAATGGCAGAACAACCAACCCAGCTAAGAGCCGTTCTCAACAAATCTGAAACATGTGAGATCATTTCTTTGCATAAAACGCACAACTTCCCACCACAAAAAATCATAACATCTAATGTATGAAAGACAATACAGTCAGGGCATCATTTTTCATAGAGATGCAGAGAGCAGTTAAAGAAATATGGTGATTAAGTAAACCAGTAGGAAACGCATAAATAAAAATACCAGACAGATCTATAACTCCCATGGCTCCATTATCCACTGTCAAGCTTCCAGTCAGAAATGCACCAAATAAACCTTCCATAAACCTCTGTAAGAACCGTTACAGTTAGCAACAACAGAAACATAAAACTCATGATGGCGGCCAGGCTAGGGTTCGATACCCAGTCAAAAAGAATAAGCTCAAAAGGTTTTCCCTAAACCTTTTTATTTCCATCGATGACACGTTATGTGAAGCAACTTTAACGTTGCCAGACATTCAATTTGCTTTCACTGTGACACATCAGATTCAGAGAGAAGACATATCGAATACAACATGCTACATCGATGGACTTCCTTAGTATATTATTCTTTCGCTGAGACATGAGGAAACTTCATAGTCGCCATGAAAATTCAATACCTATGCTGAAGGCCTTTGTCATTTTCAATTCGCCAAGACTATACATAGTCAGGGAGACACTATATAGACTGCCCCTTGTTTTTCCGAAACATCCCGAGCTCACCCTAGATGGCCAAGACAGTATCAATCTCACACCGATGAGCCTTTGATAGAAATCCCTTGTGTGATGTTGCTGTAACAAAAAGTTTCTCTCACCGATGCACCCTTCTAACTTATGAGGGTCACTATAACATACCAATATCCAGAAAACCTCTCGTAGAAAGATTGAGTCATACTGAAAAACTTCATTCACTCGGAGTCGCTGAGACAATCTAGATCTTATGCCGACAAAGTCCCTTTATGTTCCATCGGTGAGACCAAAGGTCACTCGCCGAGACCTCTCACCAAAAACCCTAGCTCTTACCGAAAAGTATCCATCCACCAAGGTCGGTGTGACATTGCACATTCGATATAACATTTCACTGAAGCAGTAACCTTATGCTGAAGAGACATTCAATCCAACAATCAGTGAGACTTACAAACTTCGGAGAGACAATATACCAAATACATAATGTTAGGCCGAAGAAAAACTCCTCCATGTGATGTTCGGTAAGACAAAACCACTTCGCCAAGACCTATTCCGAAATCGCTCAGCCCTTGTCGATGAAACTCCATAAGCACTAGTCAGTGAGACCAAGTGAAATCGCCAAGACCTCAGCTCGACGGCCAAACTCATGCCGATATGCCTATCCAAACACGGGTTGGTAAGACATAACATGTTCGATGAAACATTATACCAAAGACCTCTGGCTCATGCCAATAAATATTTTTCTTCTGTCACCAAGACCATGAACAATGTCACGCCGAAAGCTACTAGAATGTTAAATTCAGTCGACATAACATCAAAAATGTCTTGCCGATAGGCAACTCAGACATTTCAAAGTGGATCAAGGAGACCCTACCATACTCATGTCGATATGTGTAAGCCCGAGTGAGAAACAACCAATACCTATGTTATGCAAAAAGAACCATCCTGATAAAGAAACCATCTTCCAAACTCTATTAGTCAAAGAGATAGCATTCATAACTTGAACCAAAATTCTCATCACCATGAAATTAAAGCATAACAAATAACTTTCTGTAATAGCCAAGAGACATTAAAGAAGTGCCATTATAAATCATACGGATTAGAGATTTTGTCATCAAGGACAAACCATAAACACAACTGAGATCCAACAATTTTGACTTTTTCATTCTCTTGGTTAGTGGTTTCAATTTTATCCTAGATTTCTTTAGTAGCCTTGCAATGCATGACTTTAATAAACACATCTTTAGTTAAACCACACAAGATGGCATGCTTAGCTTTAGCATTAGTTTCATACGTCTTTTTCTCAGCAGGATCTATGGGTATTGTGGCTGGAACATTGTACCCATTTAACACAATGCTCCAAACATCAACATCATAAGAAATAAGAAATGCTTCCATTATGTTTTTCCAGAACACATAATTCGTTCCATCAAATAATGGAGCTCTAGTTACATAAGCTCCTTCTTGAGATTGTGCCAAAAAAATAGACTCCAAGACTAGGATAAATCCTAGGTGGTTTAGACCTATCAGAGGACCCTATGCTCTAATACCAATTGTTGGAGCGAAAATGACACTAAGAGGGGGGGGTGAATCAGTGTCTAAACAGATTTAAATAATTTTCATAAAATTGAACCATAGCTTAGATTTGATCTCAATATTAAAATGATTAATGAATTCATAAGTTGAATGTATTCATTTAGAAATAGAAATGAGAAATGTAATAACCAACTAATGAACAAAGTAGTAACAACTCAATAAAGAAGTGAGATCATAGAAGTACAAAGAGACACAAGATTTTTCCCAGTGGAAAACCCTCCTGGGGTATAAAAACCACTCCCAAAATGCCTTGTAGGCTTAATCTTTTAATCAACTATTCACAATGCCTTATATGCTAATTTTTGAGCAACTACTCAAGGAGCACCAACCCCTCATTTAGAGATATCAATCTCAAGGAGCGCCAACCCCTCAAATTATATTTCTGAACAATAATAATATTAGAGGATCTCTTTGTTTTCAAGTAAGCTCAAGGATCTCAATATTCTCATCTACCTAATACCCTAAGAATCCAACTATTGAATCCTTAAAATATTACATAGAAAAGAATTACAATACTATTCTGCATCATGTTTTTCAGATTTTGTATTATGAAGTTTTTCAATACACTTCTTGATATAGCCAAAATAACTATGTCTTCAGAATAATAGCCAGAAGAATCACAGTGTTCACAACACTGTTTTTATATACATTTTCAAGTATGTCTGTCAAAGGAAAAAATTCAAAGAATTCAAGGTCAAAAGGAATCTAAAACCCCATTATCTTTTTAGAAATTGAACCAGAAGAATAAATAATCAACAGATGGTGGAATATCATGAGTCATGCCTGTACAGTAGGTTGTAATAAACCCTAACACGAATGCATCAATGTTCCTTTTTTTCAAACTGTAATAGGTTTTACAAAACCCAGAACCTTATTAAAACAAAATATCCATTTGAAGTTATTCTATATGCAAAATCCATCATATTTGAAATGTATGAGATCATTTCAGAATGAAAACTAACAATTTTTTTAAAAACCATGACTGCCCACCAACTGAAAACCATAAACCCTCAATGCAAGAATAATAATACTTTGTTAGGGCATCATTTGCCTCATAAGTAACGGAAATGCAGAGATCAGTTATAGAAGACAAAAATAGTGATGATAAACCTTCACAGCAAAGACATAAACCTTATCTCCACTGAATTCCAAGAATAAACAACATTTTCAAAATACCCATAATGTAGCCAAGAATATTTTTCTGACGGAGTTAATTGAGAGCTCGTTTTTCTTTTTCTTTTTCATGATACGTGTAAAATAAATGACTTCCATATCAAATGATGAAAGTGTTACCAGTTTTTACAGCATGAAACACATAAATACCAATCAAATATGTAACTCCCATGACTCCATTCGCAGCCACACTCTTCATAACAAAAGAACGTTGTTGATTTCTTCCTGAAAAATATGTTACAACCAGCTGGAAAAAGAATAACAACAAAGAACTCAATGAAAGACACAACAGATAGAGTTTCTCCAAGGTGGTACTACTTAGGGTTCCATACCCTTGTGAAGAGATAGCATAATGAAAATTTACTTTTCCCTATTCTTTCCTTTTTCAAGCCATTCAATGACTTTAGAAAGGCTGACCCACCCTTTGTGTGATTCATTATACTCTACTTCTTCTATGTGTTCCATTAACCAATGGTTAGATAAACTAAAGGTGATAGATAAAGTTACTGTGTTGACATTTATTAGTTTAGTTGGTGTTATGAGGTTACTGTACCCTATTTAAACATTTAGTATATTATCATAGTAAACATTTCTTGAACTTATTAAATTGTTTCCTTAAAAATAACTCTCTATGCACTTGTGTTATTCTTCTAGAATTTGAATTCAAAGGTAAATTGAGTCCTCATTTATCACTATTTAACTTTGTGTAAAAATGAAGATGCATTTTGGATTGATGTATGTTGTTCAATATTTTAAAATAGGAAGTATAATAGGAATTGCCATTATCATGTGATTTAAATGGTTTTGGTTTTAATTTAGAATGGTACCATGTGGTTGTGCTCCACAAATTAATATTACAATGGTTGAGAGGAAGAATTTACTTGAATATCTGTTTTGACTCTAAGTAGTAGGTTATACAAATATGTGTGGATTTAAATAATCATTGTTATGAAATCTAGGAGATAGAACGTCGACTGGTTTTAGTAAAAGTGTAAGCAAAGGTAAGACATATTCGAATTTCAATAGCACTTCTAACTTAGTGAGAATGAGATATAAAGTAAATAAGGTAGGATGACAAGTTCAGAGTTTATATTGCTATTAAGTTGTGACATATTATTAAACTATGATCTACACTTAAATTAGAACATCATACGTTTACTTATAATTGGGAGATATTAATAGAGATTTAATCTAGTAAGGATGGCTGAACTTAATCTAAGTTAGATCAATCTATCAAGTATAAGTACTTTAAGTTATCATTCTATACTTAATATCATTTTAACTGATATTTGAGATCACCATTGCAACTCAATGAAGTCATAAATTTTCTATGTTCAATAGTAAAATATCAAACCATTTATTAAATTACTACATCGTTAAAAAAAAAGAGAAGTAATAGTAATAATATTATTATCCGTAGAGGTACTAATATTAAAACTGCATTAATATTAATAATACAATGGTTAGTAATGTACATTTGTGTTGGTAATGATATTGTTAATATTAACGACACCTATATTAATATTGATTATGCTAATAAAAATATTATTATAGTCCACCTTATTAATCCATTAAAACTACCATTAATATTGGTGCTTCCATTACTGTTATTATTATTTACTCATTAACAATAACATTGATATGGTCGTAATAACTAGTAACAATTTCTGCCAATACCTAATATCTTATTATTAAAATATTAGCGACTAGATTTGGATTTGGAATTGCTCTCATCCTCAAGGATTCAATAGATTAATTTATCCCCAACAACCTGGTGTCAGGTTTTCCCAGCCCCTCGAGTAGTGTGCTTCTGTACTCAGCCAAGTGTTGTTAAACCTAGTAAACACGAGCATTAAAGGCAGACATTTATTTTTATGGGTGACATTTATTTCTGTTGAGAGTTCATTTACCCAACCTCATTTATGAGGTATGGGAGGGGGAAAATGGCAAGCGCGGGGGGAGCAGTGGGGGAATTGACATAATTGAAGGTGATTTGAGGCATACAATGATGAGATTGCAGGCACTACGCTGGGAGAGATAAGGGGATTTAAAAATAAAAATAAAATGGAAAAGAAGAAAAAAAGGAGGGGAAGATGAAAAGGTTGTTGGGGGGATGAACCCTGGTTCTTCTTGGGAGGTTGCGATTTTGGAGTACAGGGAACAACAACATCAGTAGGAAGAGGTCTTGGATTCAACTCAGCAGGGAGAAAATCGTACTGACAAAGTAGGTTTTTTAGAACCATTATAAGGTTTAGACAAAGAGTCTTCAGGAGGAAAAATAACAGATGAGCAGCAAAGTAGTACTGTGTTTAGAGTGTAAATGATGTCTAAGAATTTCATGGATACAGTTGTAGTGTTACCAGATGCAAGGAATTTGATGGATATGGTTGCAACATTACCAGCTACAAGGTTGGATTGTCTTTAAAAATATATATATATATATATATAT
>VDFB02070352.1:0-22576 GCA_007258455.2 Sequoia sempervirens
GGAACATATGTTTAGATTTGCACTCCCATCCACCAAGACCCTTTTGACTTTGTTTTTATGAACTAGGACTTCAAGGTGGAGTGTGCAATTGTGAGATGGTTGGGAGAGGAAGTCTTGATCAAAGAATGTTAGGAGACTTGGAGTGGTGATATTTTTGACCATAGCTCGGAACTGGTTAACATCTAGATCTGCAGAGACGGTGGATGAAGCTAATGCTTCTTCTAGGATTTTCCTATGTGCTGGCGATATTTTCAACAACTCCATGATGGAGATCTGAACAGGGGTTTTTTTCAGTTGATCTAGGACATTGTAGCCATTTGGAATGGATTTCGGATTGGAAGTGGATTCCCTAGGTGGCTACGATGGTCCAAAAATGATAACTTTATTGTCGCATGTGGTGACTCCATAATCAGTTTTGGCTCCCTTGCTGTTAACAACAGTGACCATTTCATCAATGGATGTGACAATATGATCATACACATGGTTCACATTGGCATATTTGGTCTTTCCATGTTTGTTCCCTTGGTTATGATCGACATTAGATTTCATGTATATTTTTAGGTCTTGTTTCGATTGGTTGTTCAATATTTATGATTTTTGTCATCGATGAGGTCTTGGATCAGATTTTCAACCTCGTATAGCTAGTGGTGGTATTTGCGCGCCCGTTTGTGAAATCCACCAAAGGAATTTGGTTTTCATTGTACCATAGTGGTTTCACCTGGGGCTCTTGATAATTCTCATAAGTGGGAATTTTGATGAGATTCTCATTTACCAGTTTCTTCATGACTAATTCGATTGATTCCCCAAGGGCTATGTATTTTCGCTTGGGGGATATTTGTTTCATGGGGGTGGTCCCCCTTGATTATTCAGATTAATGACTTGATTATTGGGTGGTTGTTATGATACAATGTTGGCTTGTGTGTTGTTATGATTGTTTTTTTGCGGTTGTTGTTATGTTTGGGTGTTTTGTTTTGGAGCATTGATTATGACCTTGACATCTATAGACACATAAAAATGACCTAGGCCTCCAAGCTCTATTTTTCAACTTTTTCTTCCTAACATAATTATGAAATTTTGATTATGTCCTTGGTCCACCTTCGACTATTAATTAAATAATTCATAATTATTTAATTAATTCATGTCTTTTTATTCTCATGATTATTAAATAAATAAATTTTATTTATTTATTCAATACATCACTAATTGTCTAAAATCTTCCCATAATTAAATAAATTTCTTAATTTATTTAAATTATCTTTATTCATTATGTCTTCCTGATTATTAAATAAATATATTTTATTTATTTATTTAATATGTCACTAATTCTTAAGTCTTCTTATAATTAAATAGATTCTTTAATTTATTTAATTATTGGTCACCTTCTTTAATTAAATAATTATCTTTAATTATTTAATTGCCTTATTTGACATTTCCCTTATTTTAAATAAAATTATTTACTTAAAATGGTCTCACATTGCTAACTTCCACTTCTTTTAGTAAATTAATCCAAAATCAATTATTTACTGTCACCTAAATCCATATTTTTGAATTAATTTTAATTCAAAAATGGTAACTTTCTTCTATAAATCAAGTAATTGCTAAAATTCTTGATTTTCCAAATCTTATCTTTCTGTCCAATCTTTATCTTCTTGATTTTCCAAATCTTTATTTTTCTATCCAACCTTTATCTTCCTGTCACATTTATTTTCAACCATCGATTTGATTTTCTCAAATTGCATCTTGGCCACTCATTTCAAATCTCTGCCCTAACCCTAATTTTGAGTTGTCACACGCAATCTTGACCGCTGATTTTATGGCATTCACCAACTTTAATCTTGGTCGTCCATCCAAAATTGCATTTTCTATTAAATGACAATTTTGCTTTCATTTTGGCGACTTACACTTCTTAGCACTTCATATTTTTGCATACTTGATTTCACGTCTTTGAGTCTTAGGCAATCTTACATTCTTGTCATAAGCATAGTCACATTTACATTTCACTTGGCTTAGTTTGATGCTTACTATTTGCATGATAGCATAGTAATGCATATAGTCATTTCAAATCCTTCAAATCTTGCTTAGGGCTTGTATTTGTCATTAGATTGCTCACATTCATTCTGAGGGCAACATCACATTTGCAACAAGTTGAGAAGGGCTATGGAGGTGATTCATGGAGGTTTCAAGAATTCTTTGGTATAATTGTTCTTATTCATGCATTTTCCTCCATTGTTCTTCATAGTTAGCTTTGGTTTTTATGATTAATGCTTTAATCTGCTAACTCCATAAAATATCCTCAGTTACAACATCCACCACACCATCATTAGTGACATTTCTATTCTTTGCCCACGTGCGATATTTTTCGTTATAGTTGGTGGAAGGGCGGTTGTCTTGATGTTCTAGATATGTGGGTGTTCGCTCTTGTGCAATAAGGGCTCGTTTGATGTTGAGTGCCTTGGGGATCAAATGGTTGTACATGGTGATTCCTTGCACCTTAAGATGAAAAGCCAATGTTTTCTCAAGACTAGCAATGATGGTGCAAACTTGTTGTTCTTCTGACATGGCCCATTTGCTCCTGTTGGCATTGGATCGCCATCGTTTCAAGAAGGAAGCGAATGATTCCCCCTTGGCTTGTTTAAGAGTAGATAGTTCCTCTAGACTAACATCCATACTAATATTGAATGCATAGTTTTTTATGAATGCGTTTATAATCTCCTGGAACTTTTGGATGCCAGGAGGAAGGCGGGAGAACCACTCTAGGGCAGGGCTAGCCAAACTTTGAGGGAATAGCCGCATCAGATACGTATCGTCATATGCGACCTCCATGCAATGTACTTGGAAATCCCTGATGTGATCTTCAGGGTTTCCTATCCCACAATATTTGTCGAATTTAGGGATTTCAAACCCCTTTGGGAATGGTACCATTGCAAGGCTCCTGTCGCAAGGATAGGGGCACAAGTTGCTTGGTGTTTTCGTGGTTTTCCCTGACTAAAGATCTAGCACTTGCTGCGAGAGCAACTTGATTTGTGTCATCACGTTGTTTTGTGGATCGGGAGGTGGAGTGAATATGTTTTGAAGTGGTCAAGGTGTTTGATTGATGGGTGGAGTGTTGGGTATGTTGGTGGGAGTTTGTTGCAAGCTCTATTGTGTGATTAAGGCTTGCTGATAGGCCTGCATTTGTTGTTGCACCAACAACGCTTGTTGTTGGTCATGTTGTTGCTCCAACAATGCTTGTTGTTAGTCTTGTTGATGGTCTTGTTGTTGTGCCAACAATGCTTGTTGTTGAGCTAGTAATTGAACTGTTTCTTGCTGTGCTTGGTACTCTTGCAAGGCTTGCTGATATGCTTGTTGTTGGGCTACTTGTAGTTGTGCCTGGTATTGAGCTTGCACTTGCACTTGTTTAGCTTGGTATTGGGCTTGCACCTGAGCTTGAGCTTTGGCGCTTTGAGCTTGTGTAGCTTGTGCAACAAGCTAAGTTTGGAGCTTGAGCATCATACCTGCGGCTTGTTGTGTGGCATGAGTCGCTTTGAGCCTTTGCGGCGCCACGAGCAACTTGGCGCGGTTTTGTGCTTGTTGGCAAATGAAATTACTAAGTGCCTTTTGATAGGCCTATGGAGCTACTTGCAATGTGATGCTATATTGGTCAAATAATGGTCTCTGATGCGTGCGGTGGCTTAATCTCAATGGTGTTCATTGCTGATGAGAGGTGTCATTGTATCGATGGTGGGGATTGTGTAGATGGTAAGATTATATGCCGGTCAGCAGAGACCTAATGCTTATGGATGCAAGCGGCACTGCCAGGTTGCTTGGATAGTTGCTATTTGTTGTTGCGATATCATGGCAAGATCGAGGATTTGGCAATGCATGTTTTGATTTCTATGATTGGGGGTTGATTTGGATTCCTCAAGGATTGAGTGGTGGTAAAGGAAAACCTTAAACTGAAAGGTAGTGTGGATGTTAATGGAAAAGGTGGAAGTGGTGGAAAAATGGGTGGTGTGTTCTCTTTGTGGAAATGTGATGATGATGGCAGAGGTATCAAAGATGCCCCTTTGTTCAGCCAATAGCTCCACCTTCTCCTTTGTGGAAGTCATAGGAGAGAGGTTTGTGTGTTGAGGGACATGCAGCTTGAAGTGCATGACATGCAGTCATTGGGGTCTGAAAGATAAGCTAAAACATAAGTGGGGTGTAGCAAATTTTTGAGTGGAACTAATCAATTCAAGATGGTGTTTGTGTCCAAATCTTGGTTGTTCACAAGGGGGTGAGTTTGTAGTGCTTGAATTAATGAGCTCCCCTTGTTGACAATTGGTTGAGATGGAGCAATGAATGTTTTGATTTGGGGGATGGTTTGAGTGATGTTTTGAAATGGAGGTGTGGATGAAATTGGGGGCATAATCCCAAGAGGCTTCTCCACAAGAGTGCTCACATCATAGTTGGAAGGGAGTTTAGCCCCTTCTTTAGCCAATTCTAGCATGTATTGTGAGGGATTGAGCTTCATCATGGTATTGACAATTTTGTGAGTTTCTGGATTTTGGACCATTTTAATAATTTCATCTTGTGTCATCCCTGAGACATTGTTGGTGATGTCTTATACTTGACCTTCCTCTTGAGAATCTTGTGGAAGTGGAGGAAGATTGAGCATGGGATTGCTAGACCCAATGGGATTGATTTCAGAAGTGGTTTGACTCAAGTCACTCGAAGTTGATGTTTCTTTGTTCATTTCCATGTTCTTCTTGTGTTGAGATCTAGTTTGAACCATAAAATGGGGATCACTTTTCAGGAATGGGAGGTGAACCTTTTATTCCTTAGATTGATCTAGACTTTAGGTACAAGAAAGAGAGTCTAAGATTTTTGAGGATCAAATATGGTGATGAGATAATGAAAGATGGATGATTGGTGAATGATTGAAACTCTTAGGAAACCTTGAGGAGGATACTAAACTTTAGGAATTTGGTTTTGATGTTTGATTTGATTTTGGATTGATTGGATTTGATTTGATTTTAATTTTGATTGGATTTGGTTTAGATAATGAACTCATAAACTCTAAGAGGTTGGATGTTGTCCTAGAGTAAACTTGTCCACAAGATGATAATTTGACTAAGTGTGTAAAGAAGGATTCATCTAAACACACCTATTCAAACAAGATGATTTGGTTTTGTTTTTATTTTTTGATTTCAAGAGGATTTGCCCAAAGTTTACCATAAAGGATTTTTTCAAGATTTTCAAGAGTTGTTTGTGAGGTGATTTTGATTTTGATGTTTGAAGGATGGATGAGAGTGTTTCAATTTTGATCCTAAGAGACTTAGAGAGACTTTGTTTACTAGACCAAGGTGTTGAAGAACAAGCTAATACTTCCTATGTGAGATACTCAAACCTTTGAAAGAGACTTGGATTTTGACAATAGTAAAATAAATAAAAATTTGGATTGTTCCTTGATGCACATTTGTAAAAGTTGAAATTCAATTTTTCTCTAAATTCGTAAAGCATAGACAACCTTTTCTTGTGAGATTTTTGACTAAGACCTTTGGACTTTGGTTTTCGGATTTTGATCTTTCAGGAAATCATTTGAAAGAGCACATGTGTGGGGTTCAATTGTTTCTTATCTTTTCTTAATGAGTCCTTTTTACCACAAACAATTCTTGATTAGATTTTCAAACTAAATGTTTAATGTCCCAATTTCTTCTCATCCCACAAAGTCCATTATGTGAAAATCAAGGAAATTAAGACAAAAGTTCCCTATTTTTGACTTTAGTGAGAGCAAATTGTGATGTAAATTCAAATGCTTAGAAGCCTTTAAGGATAGAATCCCTAGGGTAAGCAATAACACTTGAATTTTCTCAAATGTATTTGCTTCCTAAAGGGTTGAAAATTTGATGATCATGTTTGAATGTTTGTTTCCCAATGTTTAAGATCCAAGCAAAGTGTTTTGATTCCAAAAACATGCACAACCCTATGGATAAGAGACAATATTTGTTGAATCTCCACTTGGATAAATCCAGCTGTGATTATTCTTGGCGGATGATTAAAAACTTGACCACACTGGCTCCCTCCAGGACACTCACTTCTATGGGTCAACTAAGCTTTAGTACCCATGAAAATTCCATGACATACTTATCATCTCTACCAAGAACCGCAAGAATACGAAGCGACTTCAAAACGACCATTCTTGCACCAACAAATAGATTAAGGATTTGGGCCTTCTAAACAAAAGGTTCTAGAATAGGCATTCCATTCATGGGGGATCATCCATACGACAAGAGACCATTGGTGCCCTTCTTGTTGGAATAATCCTTGTGATACTTGAACTTTCCTCAAGTACCCACAGTTATATACCAGTTGGAAGTTGCTTGGCTTTAGCATGTTTCTGGTTGGGTCGTTCCTTGGGGTGATTACTTTTTCCCACCATGCAGGCCCTCTAAAGATAAACAAAAGCGAGCAAGCACATCCGTAGTTCTATCAATCTTCACAAACACAAAGAACAAACACAATATTAGTCCCAAATGCAAGTTAGAAACACCATTCCCCATGAAATTCATTTGAAACATGAAAACAAGAAATAATATGAGGAACACACTGAAAAAACTATTAAATCCTATTTAAATGATCAAACTCTCAATCCCATGGGGGAATTGCTACCATTTTGATGTGAAAAATGGTCCTTTCCCAATTCCTTGCAAACTTGAATGATGATTGGTGAAGATTTGATGCTCTTTGGTGAAATTCCTGCATAACCTAGCTATGAAACTTGATAAAAGCTAAGAAAATGGATGAACAAATTCAAAATCTCAAGATAATGACTTTGCATAAAGTTATGGATCCAAAATCTAAATGAGATCCTCTTATTTATAGATAAGAATAATGGAGGATGAGGCAAAATGGATGAATGTGGGATACAAGACCAACCAATAACATAAAGCCACTTGTCAACATGTGAGTGGACAAAGGTGGAGTACATTTTGGTCATTGTGCAACTAAATGCAATTATGTGGAATTTCAAAATTGATGAAATGACAAGTTGGAGGGAGAAGAAAATGAAGTTAATGCCACTTGGCTCAAGGCAAAGGACATGTAAGAGGTTTTTAATGCCTTATTGGATGTACAGACCCTTTTGGAGGGATTTTTTGAATTTGAAGAATATTCCCTCTTTGATTCCTTTTTGAAAGTAAATAGAGATTTAATAAATCAATAAAAATGATTTTCATGAGCAAGTTACAAAAGCTAGAGAATTTGATGGGTTAAGATTAGCATTAATTAGGATTTGATTAATTAAGATGAAGATTAGCTGATTTTGACTTTTGACTTAGATTTTAGGATTTAAATAAATCAAAATGAGAGGAATAATGAATATTAGTGATTTAATTAAATAAATTTGATCTATTCAATTAAATGGAGAACTTTAGAAGATTAATTAAATAAATTTGATCTATTCAATTAAATGGAGAACTTTAGAAGATTAATTAAATAAATTTGATTTATTTAATTAAAGAGATGACTTTAAGTTTGATTAATTAAATAAAATTGATTTATTTAATTAAAGAGGAGAATATAATGATTTAATTAAATAAAGATTGGTTTATTCAATTAAAAAGGGGAAATATGATTTGATTAAAATAAAGATTGATTTATTTAATCAAAAGAGGAAATATTATGATTTAATCAAATAAAGTTAATTTATTTAATCAAAAGAGGAGAATTGAGATTTAAATAAAGATTGATTTATTTAATTAAAAGAGGAGTTCGATGAATTTAATCAAATAAGGATTATTTAATTAAATAATTAGTAAAGAGGATGATTAAAGAAGAATTGGTGTTAGTAAGTCGGAATCGAGTATGTGTTATCAATCAGGATAATTTATGTTTCTACAAGTGTAACCTCAAATTTTGTAGCCTTTCAACATTTCAAGAATAGGGAATGTTTTGGAGATGAGAGGTGAGGACATAATAGCCCCTCCTTATCTCTAATTTTCTCACCAAAATAGGTGCCCTCAAGAAGGATAACTCTCAGTGTTTTTTATATATATTAATATTTAATATATGTATGCTAGTTAAGTAAAAATTAAAATAGAAAGTGATTTAAATTTTGAATTAATTAGTTGATAAACTACAATATCTCACCTAACACATAAACACTAGATATATATTGATTTGATAGCTGTATGGGAATATTCTATTTCAATTTGTAGTATTTTTTGTCTCATTCCATAATTTAGTATTTATTAGCTGATAAGCTACCTATAGTGTGGGATTTGAGCCCTGAAACAAGTCTCATGCTTACAAACCATGTTGAGTCATCCAAAAATAAGTTTCAACTGCCATTTAATGGTAAGCCAACTTCTATTTTCAGGTAAAAGACTCCAAAATCTCACTTATCACATAAAAGCTAGATAAATATTGATTTGACAATTGATGAGAACATTCTATTTCCATTTGTAGTGTTTTTTTGTCAATTTGATGGCAACTTTCTTTTTTTATTTGCATTGCTTTATGTTTTAAATTTGTATGCAAATATTTCATACTCACACAATACTTAATTTCTTTAAGGAAAAAATCTAGATTTGTCTAAGTTTATTTCCTTCCGTTATTTAGCATTTATCATTAATTGTTTAATCCAGCCACAAGCAACTAGAATTTGCATGCACAAACAAGTACTCTCTAACATATTAACATACATATAGTTTTCTATTGACATAATCCTTGAACCTTCTTTAGGTGCAAATGCTAGTTATTAATTGTTTAATCCAATCACATGCAATTAGAATTTGCATGCACAAATACATACTCTAAAATATTAACATACATATAGTTTTCTATGGACGTAATCCTTGAACCTCTTTTAGAATCAAGTGCTAATTAATAAATACAGTTAAATGCACATTCTTATGTTGAATAGACATTTAATACCATGCCATTTAAACATAACATATTAGAAAAGACACATCTAGATTATTTGTTGGAAAAAATACAAAGCAATTTAAAATCACTTAAAGAGAAAATTGATGAGCCGGTGCTAAAAACAAAACCGTTTTAGAAAAGCATATAGAAAAAAAAGCAAAAACAAAACCACAATAACACAATCAAATCCAAGAAAAAATATTAAAAAAAAAAACAAAACCGTTTTCAGAAAAAGGAAAAAAAAGCAAAAACGCACACAAGTAATAATTAATTATGCTAATTTCATAAACACAATTCTGCTTGGAAAAAAGCTGCATGATTGTTTTTATATAATATAAACCGGTTTGTACCGTTGCAAATCAAAAATTTAATATAAACCAGTTTGTACCGTTGCAAATCAAAAATTTCAGAATCGGGTTTGAATTGGCTATGATTTGTTCATCGATTTGGATAAGAAAAAAGAAGGAAAAGATACGCAATGTTTTTCATTTCTCTGTGCAGTTTTGTTTGCTTCGAACCTGCAACCCATTTGTGTTAACTGACCAGGTATCTGATTTGAAACCTGCAACCCATTTGTATAACTTGCAAACATGCATTCCTCTTCTTACATACTAGTTTCTATTATTAGTCATTCAATTTATTTCTGCATCTCTATCAATTGAAATATTATGACAGAATTTTTGTAAAACACTTAGGGTGCATTCTGCATACCTTGCTTGGACTGCAAATATTTGTAGAAAACTGGAAAACGTGTACTGTAAGTTTGAGGGAAATTCTTTTTTCGCTACCTTGACTAGTCTTTAGCCCTTACTGCCCTCTCCATTATAAACATATCTTGCTATCATTGTTTTCCAGAATGCTCAGTCCCTTCTTTGCTTTGCATTTTCCCAAAGACAATCACTTACTCTGTTCCTTGTCATCAAACGAATATACATTGACAAAGGTTAAGCTGTCAGTCACTTTGGATTTCTTATTTCGATGGTATGTGGAGACAAGGTGATTCAAAAAATATAATTAAATTTGTTAGCTATTTTTAAAAATTCTGAATGATAATTTTGATATTCTTTTTTGTGTAGAGTGCTTCTTTAGGATCGCCCCATAATATTGGTTATTGTTGTTTTTTTTGTTTCTATCAGGTCTTAGCATGATCTGTGTGGTTCGTTTCTAATAACAGAAATTTCAAGTTCCCATTGTAGAATCTTTTTGGGTTATCAGGTAAGGTATTGATTCTTCTCTCTTTGTTCCATTTCTTTGTTTTGTTTTATTAGTCCCTGCCTATATAGGCCCAGACTAATGTTTTCAGTTGGCTTAATGCAATTAATTTGTTCAACGAAAACCGTGCCAGCAGAGAAATAAAACTATTTCCCAATGGTCTGGGGCACTTCAATTTTTAAAATTTAATTACTGCTGATTTTCTGGTTTTTGTGATTGGCGGATGATATTTTTCTGGGGTTTTTAGGTTTTCTCATTTACAAATTTAAAGGAAAATCAAATGGGTATTAGTTTGCGTCGGAAATTGTGCTGAAAAATTTACGCCATCTCTAATGTTTGGTGTGGTCTGCGAACGCATTCGGAAGACAGCTCACACGTCTTGCCTATGCTTCCACTGTTCCACACTTTCGATACATGCCTGCATCCTGAATGCCAAGTGTTGGAGACGTGTTGCAGCCTGGTGCGATGTAAACAGAGACTAATAATGAGGTCGTTGTTTGGGTTTTGTTGTTGGCAGATGCTGAATGTCTCTCCTTTCTTCCACATTTTGCATTCATGCATACCAGGGCAGTTGCAGAGTCACCGGGTCAGTGCTTAGGTTCTCTACTATTTGCATGTCTCTTTAGTTGTTCTGCTGTTGAGCGTTTTGACCTAAGTGCAGAAAGGCATCCTAAGCTGCGTAAACCCTAAGTGCAGAAAGGCGCCCTGAGCCTACCCCAGCATCCACTGCGACCTCTACAATATTATCAACTCCAAACAGAGGTGGCACTATTTTTATAATTCTAGGTTTCTTCCACATCAATGCTATAGAAGATTGTAGAACTTCATTGGCTCAAGGGATATGGCCATGCAGCGGATCCAAATAGAGAAATTGGACGTTGAATGATCTCTAGATTTATTATAGTGCTCATTATAATACCCAGCTCATCAATAGCATGATCCATTCAGAAGCCAAGTTCTCCACGAATATCATCATAATACAAATTCCCTTAAACAACATTTGTATGTAGCATATTTGAGAAATATTTGGTAACTCATTGTTAATAATTTATTTGTTTTATGACACATGTGAATTTTCTGCTCCAAGTGCCTATGGTACACAAGCTGCCATAATTAGCTCATCATCATTCAATTTGGTAGTTGCATGCATTGCTCTGAAAAGCTTGCCACCAGAATCAATATATTTAGCAGTGACTTGTTACCAAGTTTTGATCCAAAATTGTAACTAATTACCAATTTTTCATCCAAACAGTCAACCTGGTTCCAAAGTCCATACCAGACAAGCTAATTTATTCACTAAGATGTGTTGGAATGATTGGATCTGAAGTGTTTCCAAAGTCCCAATTTATTTGCTTCTATAGACGCATAGCAATAGACATCGTACCATAGCCAATCTACCCAAGGGTTTCGACAAGATAAACATAGAAACTACTTCCCGTTAGTAGATTTAGAGGAGATGAATGATGAAATGTAGTACACGCTCCCGCCCTTCTTGTGTAACTACTCATGGTCATGTCAGCTCAGGTGATTTCAAAATTCTTTTTTATTATGATTGGAAAATTTCATTTTTGAATAAATTCTCTGCAACATTCCATTCAGAAAATGACCAGCCAGCATGATCTAGTATGTGCCACCTTGCCACCATATTTTTATTCTACTTATAAGAAATTTTATTAATAAATTATACACATTTTTAAATAGAACGATTAAAAACAATTAGACTTCCAAGAAATTAATATGCTGCATTGGTAATAAAATAAGGAATATTATATTTCATTGTCCCAGCAGCAGTAGATACAGTAGTTGTATAACTGGTAGCATGTCGAGTGCCCATTTTAAATCCGCCAGTCCTAGATCCCCCAGGCATGGATTCAGCTGACCTAGTAGTAGTTTATCTCGAATCATCGCCACAGAATGAGGACAACGCAGTGTAGTTCATCATTTCAGAGCTGGATTTGCTCCAAGTTCTGCTTGCACGCAGAGTAAGATCAATTATTAACTTGATCTTTAGGTCATTTTAGTTGCAGCTAATTTGCCTAAAAAAGGTATTGGCATCACTACCAAGGAAGATCAAGGATTCAAATCTATATCTGCCATCCTATATGAACTCAGAAGATAAGAAGTCTAAACTTTTCCAACCAACAGATATAGGTGATACCCCTGTTTCTTAAATCAATTTCCTTTTTTCTTTTTTCAAATATCCATTTTTAGACACACATATTTTGATTGCAGATGAGAAAGATGACTAGATGGAGGTCTCTAATTTGAACATTGCCATCTTTCTGTTGGTATTACACTTTCCCCTGTTCCCATTATACTGTTCGCTACCTTGACTAAAAGAAACGTTATATGTACAGCCTGGCTCCTCCAGATTGACTAGTCTCTTTATGCTGCCCCTCAAAGATCTTGATTATCCTTTCGCCAGTTTGATTTATTATGTACAACAAGCAGTTTGAAACACAAGTTTAATAAAATCAATATTAGCTAATTGCAAACTTCACTCAATCTTCAATAGAGGTCTGTTTGCTTTTGTAGCAATCTATCTTAGGCACAGGTTCAATGGAAATCCATCTTGAATGTAGATAGGAGACTCAAACAGGCCTCCTTCCACTCTCACTTTGCTCAAGACTTTGATTAGGCCAAAGTCTTGTTGTTGTGCCTCACCATCATTGCAATTGACCAAAATACCCTCCACAAAAGGAGTTGCATCGTAGATTCCACCCAAAACTTCTTCCATCTTTTCAAAAAAATTAAGTTACAATGGGTAATCTGATGTTAGACCTTGACAAGGTTGATCCAGATTAGATTGCATCACAAATGATCAGGACTTAAGTCATCTCAAAGGTGGTATATGATCAATGAGAGATCAATCAAAGTGGGAACTTGAATCTTGGATCTTCAACATCGCAATCTGCAGCCCCTGGATCATAGCAGCTAGTCTCATATGCTCCTTCCCTATTTTGTCACTTTGATGGTTGACTATGCATTTTATATTTTGTAACTTGCAATCGATTTCTAGGCTCTTCAAAGAATAATTATGTAGTAATGCATTATGCAGTATAATCAGTAAGAAGACAACCGTATTGATTTCTAAGCTGAACTTCAAAGAAAAATTATGTAGTAATGTATTATGCAGTGTAATCGGTGAGACAACAACCTCAATTTACAAAATCCATGATTCATGGTTTACGCTCATTTTGTTTCATTTTATCTCTAGTTTTTATTTGGCATGAAATCGGAAAAAAAAGTAGTTTTCCTCCATTTTTAAATTTTTTTTCTACATTTGCTGATTTTTTCCCGAGTTTTTCTCGATCAATTGAAAAACTCTTCACCTTTTTGGTTGAGGAAAGAGTTTTGCTACTATGGTTTGAACCCTCTCGATCCAAGCCCAATCAAGGGAAATGATAATAGACAAATCATCTACCATCAAGGACACAAGGAGACAGCTGGCATAATCTGAAAACATTTGCTGGTCTAAAATGCCTCGGAAGACACTGATTACTGTGGCAGTTTCTTGTGTTTGCATCATATTATTATCAAATATGATTAACACAAAGACCAGTAACAAGATTACAGAATACTATCAAATCTTGGAGGAAGATATGCTTCGATTTGACTTAGATAATGTAATGCAAGTTGTGGCAAAAATGCTTCGAAGTGAGCAGGTGTTGGTAAAAGACCATGAAGATGTTCAAAACAGTTTATTGGACTCTTTGTTCTGCCATTAGCTTGACAAGGCAATTTTGAGTAAAATAATCACAAACTTCATATTAATTGACCCCTTACATTGGGCAACCATGACACACGTGCATCCAAGAAGTTGTTGAGGGATACCAACACATGTTTCTCTACTTTTGCGTCACTGTGAAAAGAGTGATCAAAATATTTGAAAAGGTTGTTTGTAGCATCAAGTGTGTACATCTCTTCCCGTTAAAAAGTTACAAGGAAAATAACATGGAATATATCACCTACACAACAATTTTTTGGGAAAATGTTGACAGACCTTTGTTAATGAGTACAAGAATCAAGACTGCCACATTTTGCATATCAACTTTTGAGTTAGGAGTTGTGTGTATCAGAGAGAAGCTCCAACTATATTCATTTCAAGTAAAGAGAGTTATTTGGACAATTGGGGGGTGTTGTACATGTTCACAGAAATTTGCAATATGCTACAAGCAATGTAGCCAAAAATTCATGTATTTCTCCCTTACTGCAGTTTTAGCCTCTTCATTATGCCTTAAATTTTGAGATGACCACAACATGACATTGAATGTGACAGCAGTGAGCATGACAAGTCCCTATATTGCCCCAGGCCCCAAGGTGCTCTTGGGTAGACTAGAGTTTTATGCTGTAAGAAGTAAGCTGCAAGAATACAAAATGCATTTCCTATTTTAGTATTTGTCTCAAATTTCATTTTGCAAAACATAATCCTAAATTTTGCCCTCATGATTTGATGCGATGTATGATGCATTGACTTGGTAAAATGATACCATGTGATAATCAATGTAAATGATCAATCTATAAATCTTGGATGGTTTAACATTGTTTTTTATCTTCAATGTTTGGTTTCATAACAAGTTTTGTTTGGAAATATGAAATTAAAATAGATCATACCTTTATATTTTTCAAACCTATCTCAAATTATGAGACATTTTGTGTTTAGAGCTTTTCATAAATATTACAATTACCACATTTGAAAGCAAATTTCAATAAGGCAACTTAGGGTGCAATCAGCACACCAACTTCATGTGGCATTGCTCCTAAATTCACGCTTAGAGTTAAGGAATTGCAGAGTTCCTTGATCAAAATGCAAGACATTTCTTTCCAAGAAACAAATGCTAGCAATATTTGAGGGCATGTTTTAAAGCATAAAAATCTCTGCAATAATCATTCAATTTATTTTAACTTTGATCCAGGTTCCAAAGTGATACCCACCACACTTAGAAACAAATCCCACACCTGTATTTTTCAACAGACAGTTGCATGGTAGCGAGTCTGAGTTTGATGCAACGAAAAGAGCCTCTTTGAGGCATTAGGTCTTTCTAGCCCAGTATCCCATGGGAATGATTTCAAATTTTCAATCAATTGATCCAGGGTTGGCCATAGCTCCATTAATAAAACTTCCTAAGGGGTCTGATATACATAATGTCATCAATATCAGCAACAATGAAATTCTCCACATTCATTAAACAATATATTTTAGCTTTCATTCAGATCCCATCTGGCAGGGACTGTAGCTGTAGCACAGCTCTAGTTTTATTGTTGGATTGGTACTTTTTGCATTGATTCTTTCACTTTGTTTATTGAAATTTTATTTTTATGGTAATAATTATTATATTGTAGGGGGGTGTTCATTAGTTAAAGAGCTGATTTGAGCCCTTGACCCGTTTAAATCAATTGTATGCATGTTTTCTTCTTCTTATATACTACTCTCCTGCTACCATCACTGCGCTCTTGCATTACCATATATTGAACATATGTTTGACAGAATTTTTTTCAAACATTTGGAGTATATTCTATGCCATGTCATGCTTGCAAAGATCATAATTTCAAATCTAGCTTTTTAACTCTCACCATGAATCCCCATTCCCAATTTTAGTGCCTCTAGTGCTTCACATGCTTGAGACAACTAGTAAAGGTGTACTGGATAGACCGAAGACATTCTAATTTCATTTTCTGAAAAAGATTTCCAGCCTTGTCACCCTTTGCATTTGGTATCCTGTAAAGATTACATTCCACGACACTTTGTCCCTTCTTTACTTTTTTCCAAATACAGCTAGTCACTCTGTTTCCTGCATCGCCATCAATTGACTATGACATTTCATTTTCATGTGAGTCTTCTAGAATCATCTGCATAATATTTAAGTTTCCTGGTTTAAGGAAGATGGTAAACTTCAATATTATTCAGATTATTCCAGAACTCTCACATGAAACAATAAATTATCAAAAGTCACTCAAAAACAAAAATATTTTATTTTCTTTACTTTTTTCCAAATACAGCTAGTCACTCTGATTCCTGCATCGCCATCAATTGACTATGACATTTCATTTTCATGTGAGTCTTCTAGAATCATCTGCATAATATTTAAGTTTACTGGTTTAAGGAAGATGTTGGTAAACTTCAATACTATTCAGGTTATTCCAGAACTCTCACATGAAACAATAAATTATCAAAAGTCACTCAAAAACAAAAATATTTTATTTACTTTTAGGTATTTGTATCTTACTGTTGAAATGCTTATTATGGTAGTAATATTTTTTTGCTTCTGTGGATATAACCTACATTGATGTACAAATGCAATCAATTCCTTGTGCTGTTAGATGATGTCTGTTAGGTATTGGTATGCATGTTTTACAACAAGAATGACATCATTAGAGTTTGCTGCATGCTTTTCAGTTTAAATTGTCTGATATGACAACTTTAAAAAACCATGTTTAATGCTCTATATGAAATTACCTACCTTGCAACTACCTGACATTGCTTTATATGATTGTGTATCTGGCCCCTAGTTTAGTACCTTCCTAGAGGATCGCCAACATCCCTAGCCATACCTTGCAACTGTACCTTTAAATTTACTTTTTACAACCTCTCCGTTTCTTTCAAATCCGCTAGATTACTAGCTGAAGTTGAAGTAGTGATCCACGTTAACACTTAAATCTAGAGTAGGAAGTTGAACCCAATGCTTATATTAACTCATCAGTTTTTTAGCGCTTACAAATGAATTGACTTTTCTTAGAAGATAAAATGACATTATTAGTTTTCACTGGGAAAATTTTTCTGAGACAGATTTTAATATTAAAAACATGATTAAAATTCAGGAGGAAAGTAAAAGGCTCATTGTCATGGTCACAAATTAGGCTTATTCTTGTATGTTTTTGAAGTACAAACTGGTCAACCTCCAATTACTCATAGGCTTTATAGATTGGGGCTGGACATTTTGTTAGAATTGAGACAACAATACTGCCATTGCTATGATATTGTGAAAAAGAAGATTCAAATCAGGCAATATATACTCTTTCTTTGGGATTAATTAGTTAGGGAATTCTATTGGTCCCCCGCCCTTAGATAAAGCTTAACATAGCAGAATATATAAAAGTCTAGTACAATAACAACCTAAACAGTCTTGCAGGAAAGAGCAACAGATTTCCATACGAAGCATACAAAAAAAGTAAAACAAACAAACATCCAAAAACCAGCTAAACTGGACAACCAAAAAGCATCTTCATGAAGACAAAACAATACAACAGCAGAGAGCAAAAATCACCATACCCAGGAGCTTTCAACATGCACCCTAACAATTCATTTCTGTGTTTACCTCACCTCCCCAGCCAGCCACTTCTTCAATTTGAACAAAACTTGCTTGCTCTCTAGCACCCTCCTAAGGTGGTGGTGTCAACACATCTAGGGAGGAAATTGAACACCATGGAACAACTCCAGTCTACATTGTACACAATGAATGCAGTTACGACAAAAGATAGGGATAGTAAAGTCACTCGACACCTCAAGGTGATCCTTATTATGGATCACCATGATGCCTTTAGAACTTTCCCAGCATCCTCACAGAATGCTTAGAGCATAAGCAATTCTTGATGTACCACATATGAATCTACAAGTTCACCTGCTCAACATAACATCAGTTTTTCTTTTTGTGCTTCTAGTAGATATAATCATGATTTGCATGGTTTTGTGCTCAGTATTTATCGCCCTGTTCTTTAGGATCCCAATGGTTGAAACTTTTGGGTTTTTGCTGCAGAATTATTTTAGGTTTCCATATATGGGAACAAAATTCTTAACTCTTGCATTTGCTTTGTTTTGCATAATTTTATGGTTAGATTACCTTGATCTCGGTACTTTTTATATCGGCTATTTTGCTTTGTTTATTAAATCTGATTACACCAATAAGAATAATAAGGTGCAGGGAGGTGGGAATATTTTGTGTTAACTGACCAGGGATCTGATTCAAACCCGTAACCCATTTGCGTAACTTGCACGCATGCAGTCCTCTTCTTACATATTAGTTTTCTATTGTTACAACCATTCACTTTATTTCTACATCTCCATCAGTTGAATATGGTATGACAGACATTTTGTATAACACTTAGGGTGCATTCTGCTAAACAATTATGGCATTAACATTCATTTGCTTTTGTGGATAGAGCCTACATTGATGCATAAATGAAATCATTCCTTGTGCTGTTAGAAAATTTCTGTTAGGTATCAGCATGCATGTCTTACAATAAGAATGACATTCTTAGAGTTTACTGCATGCTTTTCAACTTCAATTGTCTGATATGATGAGTTTAAAAAATCATGCTTAATGCTCTATATGAAATTACCTACCTTGCAACTACCTGAAATTACTTTGCTCTATATGACTCTGTATCTGGCCCCCCAGTTCAGTGCCTTCTTAGAGGATCACCAAAATCCCTTGCCCTACTTTGCAACTGTACCTTTATATTTATTATTTAGTCTTTAGAACCTCTCAATTTCTTTCAAATTTGCTAGACTGCTAGCTGAATTTGAAGCACTGACCCACGTTAGCACTTAAATCTAGAGCAGGAAGATGAACCCAATGCTTATATTAACTCATCAGCCTTTTAGCGCTTACAAATGAATTACCTTTTATTTGAAGACATAAAGACATTGTTAGTTTTTATCGTGGAAATTTTTCTGAGACAGATTTAACATGATAAAAAAATTCAAGAGGAAATGAAAAAGCTCATTGTCACGGTCACAAATTAGGCTTATTCTCATATGTTTTTGAAGTACAGATGGTCAACGTCCCATCCACTGCTATAATATTGCAAGAAAGATGATTCAAATCAGGCAATATCTTTTTGTTTTATTGGATTAATTAGTTAGGGAATTCTATTGGGTCCCCTGCCCTTAGATAAAGCTTAACATAACAAAATATATAAAAGTATCGTACAGTAGCAACCTAAACAGTCTTACAGGAAAGAGCAACGGATTTCCATGCAAAGAATAAAAAAAACAAACATCCACAAACCCAGATAAACTGGAGTGCCAAAAACCATCTCCACAAAGACAAAACCATACAACAGTAGTGAGCGAAATTCACCATACCCAGGGGCTTTCAACATGCACCCTAACAATTCATTCTTGGGTTTACCTCACCTCCCTAGCCAGCGACTTCTTCAGTGTGAACAGCACTCACTTTCTCTCTAGTATCCTCCTAAGGTGCTGGTGTCAACATATCTAGGGAGGAAATCAAACACCATGGAACAAGTCCGGACTACATTGCACACAATGAATGTAGTTACCACAAAAGACAGGGATGGTAAAGTCACTCGACACCTCAAGATGATCCCTTATTATGGGTCAACATGAGGCATTGTAAATTTTTTTCAACATCCTCACATAATGCTCAGAGCATAAGCAATTCATGATGCACCATATATGAATCTACAAGTTCACCTTCTCACTGTTAGACTAAGATGAATTCCTTGGAGGAACCTCCTCTTTCTTCACCTTTGTTGTACTTTCTTTAGCACCTAAGCTCTTTGCAATAGACATTAACTACATGTCACCACGGTGGATAGGTAAGAAGCGCTGAAGAAGCCAAAGTCAAAGCCTTGCATTGGGAATAGTTGTTGCCAAGTTTGCCACAAGTCCTCATGGATAGTAGCCTTTAACCTCAAAGACCGATAATTCCTAATCCCTAATCACTTAATACTTCTTTTATGAACTCTAGCACTGCTAAATTATTGTAGGCAAAAATGGCTCTCAATCTTAGGTTTGATTCTTGCCCTTTTTGCAGAGGATCATGGGCTTTGCAGGATTACTATCTACAAGCCATGGCAACAAACAAACACCTTAATAACAAGAGCTAGAACCCCTATATCACTCCAAGGTGCCTAAACAATAATAATCATTGGAACTACAAAGCAATGAGAAACAACCACTGCATGTCTTGAAATACTCCTTACCCACGAGCTATGCCAAACAAGCTTTAAATGAAATAAAAACACATGAACCGAAGGATATAATAAAGTTCACCTTTAGACTTCATAAATGTCACTTTATTACATTTTGTGGACATTCAAATTATGGACAAAATGCTTCTAATATTGAAAGATTAAGGAGTTCTATAGTTTAATTTTTTGTCAATATCTCACTAAGAGGAATGGTGACTACTATACATAGTTGTAGTGGGCTCTTGGTCAATGCCACAATTGACCAAATAATCTGCAACAAAATTTGCAAATATGTGATAATCTCCTTGAACAAAGAGCTTAGGACAAGCTTCCTTCTTTAGAGCATTGATCATTAAAGTGAATCCCCTTCTACTATAAGATTTTGCACCTCATTAGAAGAGGTTAACTCAATCCCTGCAGCCACTTGTTCCCATTCAGCCTCATTATTCATCTTATGTCCAAGGAATAGTGAGCCATCATGAAGAAAGCTACCATCCTCCTTACATAGAACCTCTCAAGCCTCTATAATCCCAAGATTTCCATGTGGGGTACTATCAAAATTCAGTTTAATGAAGCTTGAGGGAGGGGGCTCCATGTGGGGCACTATCAAAATTCAGTTTAATGAAGCACGAGGGAGGGGGCTTGAAAGTCTCATTTATATTCCTTGCTTGATTGCAACTCTTGTTCTTTCTTAATTTAAAAAAAGTTATATATGAATCTACAAGTTCACCTTCCCATTGTTAGATTGAGATGAATTCCTTGGAGGAACCTCATCTTTCTTCACCTTTTTTGTAATTTCTTTAGCACCTAATAATGTCTATGAAATAGACATTAACTACATGTCACTACAGTGGATAGGGAAGAAGAGCTGAAGAAGCCAGAGTCAAAGCCTTGCATTGGGAATAGTTGTTGCCAAGTTTTCCACAAGTCCTCATGGATAGTAGCCTTTGACCTCAAAGATTTGTAATTCTTAATCCCTAATCGCTTAATGCTTCTTTTATGAACTCTAGCACCGCTAAATTATTGTAGGAAAAAATGGCTCTCAATCTTAGGTTTGATTCTTGCCCTTTTTGCAGAGGATCATGGGCTTTGCAGGATTACTATCTACAAGCCATGGCAACAAACATACACCTTAATAACAAGAGCCAAAACACCTATATCACTCCAAGGTGCCTAAATAATAATAATCATTGGAACCACAAAGCAATGAGAAACAACTACTGCATGCCTTGAAATACTCCTCCAAGAGCTATGCCAAACAAACTTTAAATGAAATAAAAACACATGAACCGAAGGATATAATAAAGTTCACCTTTAGACTTCATATATCTCACCTAATTACATATTGTGGACATTCAAATTATGGACAAAATGCTTCTAATATTGAAAGATTAAGAAGTTCTATAGTTTAATTTTTTTTCAATATCTCACCAAATGGAATGGTGACTACTATACATAGTTGTAGTAGGCTTCTGGTCAATAACACAATTGACCAAATAATCTGTAACGAAGAGCTTAGGACGAAGTGATAATCTCCTTGAACAAAGAGCTTAGGACAAGCTTCCTTCTTTAGAATATTGATCATTAAAGTGAATCCGCTTCTACTATAAGAATTTGCTCTCCATTAGAAGAGGCTAACACAATCCCTGCAGCCACTTGTTCCCATTCAACCTCTTTATTCATCTTATGTCCAAGGAATAGTGAGCCATCATGAAGAAATCTACCATCCTCCTTACCTAGAACCTTTCAAGCCTCTGTAATCCCAAGATTTCCATATGGGGCACTATCAAAATTTAGTTTAATGAAGCCCGAGGGAGGGGGCTCCATGTGGGGTGCTATCAAAATTCAGTTTAATGAAGCACGAGGGAGGGGGCTGCATGTGGGGCACTATCAAAATTCAATTTAATGAAGCATGAGGGAGGGGGCTTCAAAGTCTCATTTATATTCCTTGCTTGACTGCAACTCTTGTTCTTTCTTAATTTAAAAAAAGTTATATTTTCCTTTGAATTATTCCCTCTTAGCTCTTTAACAAGTAAAATTAGGAAATATATTTTCAAGTATTGAAACAATGCATATGTTATGTGTCAAGAGCATAAAAGATGTTCCATGCCATTCTTTTTCAGCTTAGCAAAAAATTTCAGTTGATCCATGTGGTTCAATACATGTGCTTGAGTTACTAGGGTTTTCATGGTGTGCAAGAAGGGCAGAAAATAGCAAGTATGTTATTTATATTTAATGAAAATGATTTTGTGAGGATTTTCTTTAGCATTTTCCCTTGTTAGAGTTTTAGTTTTGTTCTCAAAACTTGCATTTTCATGTGATTTGAACTAGAGACCTTAAATGTTATGGTTTTTCTTCCAGCTCAAAGGTTCAAAACTTCTTAAATATTTAGTTGTGGCTTTCTAAACATTGTATGGTTCATATAGGGATGGTATAGTAAGGAGGACCAAATTTTATTAGCAAGTAAAATTGGGAGGGTTGGATAATGCACATAGATATTTGTCCTATGATAGAAACATTGGAACCAACAACATTGAAAGAG